>WWET01000394.1:431869-455352 GCA_011038615.1 Limnodynastes dumerilii
ATATGTCTATGTTAATATCCTTCCTGTGCCTAGCAACACTAGTATACTAGTGTTGCTAGGCAGGGGGGCAGGACTTGAGGCCGTGGTTTCAGTGAAACCACGGGTCTCAAGTCACTTGCGGGAGATTTGCTGGCTCTCCCGGGATACCGGGAGTACTGCCCGAATTTCGGGAGTCTCCCGGACATTCCGGGAGAGTCGGCAACCCTGACCTATATGTATGCCCACAAAGGCAGGACTACTGCAGGAAGAGGGAAATGGGAATCAAGACATTATTGATTGCATAAATTAGCCTGTTGTTAAAATAAAATTCCATGATCCAGTGCTGTTTGTAAAGATTCTGCTGCATCATGGGACAGTAGTAACACTACTAGAACACACTAGTAAGATGTTAGAGGTATCTGTCAATTATCATGCGATTGGCATGATATCCATAAAATAACCCTCCAGTGTGTACCCAGATTTTCAGTATTTGTTACAATGAAAACCTCAAGAATTTCCAAACATGGTTTTTCTAGGTGCATATTTGAACCTTTTCTCTGTTGTTGCTGCTTCTACCTTTGGAAACATTTCCCATGTTATCTTCCTCTTATAAAACCTTTAGCTTGTAGCTAAGGAAAACTTACTGTACATTTACAATTTAATAGGTTTCTGATCTTAATCCTTTCTCTTTCATTTTTAGAAAAAGTAATAAAAAGTTTTACAAATATAAAAAATCTTATTTTTCAGCAGAGACAGAGATAATTGATGTTGATAAAATGACCGTTCCCAGAATGTTTAAATGCCATTCATAAATTTTCTTATAAGGTGTTCACTGACATTTTTCTTGTCAGAGAAAGGCCAAGAGAAATAAAAGTGTAAAGCACATGGTACGCCTTTCAGACATTGCAGCTGTAGGTACATACTATAATAGAATAGAACAAAAGCAAAACTCACCAAAAACATTTTACTATCTTTGGGCCTGATCCAGACCTACGCTCAGGAAACGCTCCTATGCGTAGCGTATTTACGCCAGCATACCTATGATGCACTCCCCTTGTTCGTACTTACTTTTGCCGTCTTACACCGAGCAAACCCTACCCTAACTTTTCTGTGCGTAACATCGTGCGTCCGTAAGCTCGGTGCATAGTTATGACGCTTAGCACGCCCATACTGTACGATTTAAATGCTTCACCCCGCCATCGGTGCACATTTACAAATTTCGTATGGCAGGCATACGAAAGTCGAGCGTTGTTACCAGGCTGGCACGCTCAGAATTTCATTGCGTAACATCCGCCCCATGCATAAGTACAAACGCCTGTAAAAACACGGCAGAGCGTAGATCTGGATCAGGCCCTTTATCACTCTTTCTCTCTCTCTCTCTCTCTCTCTCTCTCTCTCTCTCTCTCTCTCTCTCTCTCTCTACACTCAAAATCCTTTAAACTGCCCATGGGTGAGGAACGGGGCCTGTAATGATGCTCCCCATATAAGCACACAGGTGCAATAAAGACTCCAACATCTGAATGTGGGTCTAACTAGAAAAATTGTGGTTATCTAGAATTAAGATATTGAGATATATATATAAATTAGGAGGGTTACCTTGGCTTCACATCATTGGAACCAATAAAGGTAACCTTAAATCTGCTCTCCAGCAACAACCTTATTAAAAAGTACTTTTCTTTTTTCCTCTCTGCCTAACCTAATTCCAGTTTAATGCCTACTATATATACTGCCTTTGCCCGTGTATATGTAAAGTACCAATGTTGTCTGTGTGTATGCCCTGGGTTAAGGTTTGAATCTTGGGATCTTAAAGGGGATTTACTTGTTGCCCGTTGTGAGATTAAGAGGGAAAAATCCCTTCACATCCCCACACAAAGTTTGGCAAGCAGCCCCCAACTATTCTAGAGACCTATCCAGGTCCTTGGCGTAATGGACTTGTTCATAGATCTTTTTTAATTGGTCTAATGTTGGTTTGGTATGCCTTCCACCTGCCCAGTGCTTTGATGGAGTCAGTTGAGGCTCTTGAGGTTGTCACTGCCAATGCAGCCCTGAATGAATGTGTTCCAAACTCTTTTGGGTCCATCCTTTTATTTGTAAATTCTTTATTTATTAAAGTACAAGCTGGTTGATCTGTACAACAAGCAAAGCACAAATGTGAGTAGTACAAATAAGCAGCGTAGCAAAAATGTAACAAGGTTCAGTCACTTTAATATTAGTATCAAAAGTGTGGAAAATGGGCATCCTCAAGAAATCTTTTGGAGTGTTTTGAATAACTAGGAAAACTAGAAAATTTTAATTTAAAGAGGTGGTCAACCACCAAGGGCTCTTTTAAGATGTAATGAGAAGGATATGGAAGGGAAATGGAAGTTATGTGTGTGAGGGGAGATTAGTCCAGGCTTAGCATTCAAACTGATCAGGTTGTGGTATAGATTGTGGTGGTATTGTCGAGGAGTGGATCAAATCTGTTGAGGCAGGGAAGAGGTGTTAGGTTGTGACGGTGATCTGTTCACCGGCATGTCTATTTGGTTGCCAGGGTTACTCTATGCTTTAGACGCTGGCCGGGTGTTGGAGCGGTATTGTGGACTCCCCTTATATTCTAACCAGTAGAACCAGGTTGCCCTAAAGTCTTCATTTTTGTCCTCAGCTGAGGAGATGATGTCCTCCATGGTCATGTAGTTGTCTACACGCTGAAACCATCACATCATAGGTGGGGTGGATGATCTCCAGTGGGTTGGGATGATCGCTCTATTAGTGGTGGTTAGTCGAGAGAAAAGAGATTTCTTGTATGGTGCAAGTAGAAAAGGGAGGAGAGATAGGAGCCAATATTCAAGGAATTCCTATAACAGTAATTTTACGAATGACAGAAAAGACAGCTTGTCAAAATGGTTTTGACATGGGCATTCCCACCAGATATGCATAAATGTGCCTATCGTGTTTGTGCTGCGCCAGCATTGAGAGGAGGTGGAAATATTGTGAAGACGGTGAGGGACATGATTTCAATAACATTTAAACTCAACGATCCAGCATGGGTAGCATGGTGTTATGACACTCCGGTTTTACCTGGTTAGTACCGGAGTGGTCAAAGAGAGAGTTAGCGTGGTACCCCGGGTTTACCTGGTGAGAACCGAGGTGACCACAAAAGAGATAGGCAGAGTGGACGGGTTGGTTACAGGAGCCCGGAGACTCTACTATCCAGGGGGTCTTCACCAGGGCCCCTGATGGTGGGGATGGAATTGGCAGCGGCCCAATAGCTTGTGCGGGCCCCATTGAACCAAACTCGTGGAAGAGAAATGAACACACGGAGTGAATACCAGACAGGAGGGATGGGAGTAGTAGGTAAGTAGGAGGAGGAGTAGTCCGGAAGCGACCGGACTGCGACAGACGACAAACTCTGTACGTAGGACAGAAGAATGTTCACGGGGCAATACAAGACACACTAGGGCTTTCGCACACTCAATCACACAGCGGTGCCCCCGAAGAAGTAACATAAACATGCACTCAAGGTAAAGGTATGTACTGCAGGGAAGGTATGTACAAATAGGGATGAGTACCAGGGCTGGATACACAAGGTAACAAGGCAGGAATCAAGACAGGTAAGTGGGTCAAACAACGGTCAATTCACTAGGCTGGAAGCACTAAGCACACAAGGTAAGTAGCAGGTCACAGAACTGAGGATCAGACTCTATAACCGGCACAGGAATGAAATCAGAAGGAGACTAAATAGTAACTGCTGCCCTGTGATTGGATAGCCTAGAACCAGCCCACCAAGGAGGAAGTGACAACCAGGAAGGTATAAGAAGAGAGAATGCATAGCGTGCGGCTGAACAGGGAAGCGGCACCACGTGGAAGGTAACTATGACGTTGTAACTATGCAGCCTGTTGGCAGGGGATGGGACAGACACAGTTGTAACACATGGAAAAGTGTGGATGTCTCTCACCCAGGCTTCTGTAAACGAAGGAGGGGGTGGGGGTGGATATGCATCTGTAAAGTTAGGAGAGAATATGCTCGGATAGGGTAGAATCCGAGCACAGTTCTTCAAAGAGGGTATTAGAGTGTATGAAGTGAGCAATTGTGGGAGAGGTTATAAAATAGTGTCTGAGCTGGAGATAAGCCCACTGTTCTCTACCTCCAAGCCCAAATTTTTGCTGGAGATCACGAAAGGCGAGGAGAGCTCCACCCTGCACCAGTTGGCCCATTCGAAACAATCCAGCATTTACCCATGCTGAAAGTGAATAAGGGGTAAGTCCATGGGGTAGTCTGGGTTATGGATTAATTGGGTAAGGTTTGAGGTCACACAGGAGATGTCTGATTTGTGCCTTAGACGTCTCCAGCACTCTAGAGTTGTGTCTATAGTGGGGTGAGTGGATCGGGGAAATTTCCTCGGCCATGGTGGTTGAGCTACAACTTTCTAACTCAATCCATTGTTTTCTGGGTAGACCCCCTGGTCCAATCCATGATCCTACTGAGTTGAATGGCTTGGTGTTAAGAGCCAACATTGGGTAGTTGCAAGCCACCCTTCTGTTTAGGTCCAAAGAGGGTTTGAAGAGGGCATTGCAGTCTTTTACCTTTGCCAGATAAAATGCTGATATAAGTTTTGAAAATTTGAGAAAAGCGATTGAAGTATACGGATAGATAAGGTTTGTAGGAGGTACAAGTATTTTGGGAGAACATTCATTTTTATAATATTAATTTGTTAATTTTGGTGACAGTTGACAGAACATGGTAAATTCCTGGAGTAGGGGAAGGAGGTCACAGAGTTAGTGAAAGAAATGAGGACATCATCTGCAAAGAGGGTTATTTTGTGCTCCCTGAAGCCTATGTGCACGCCAGGGCGTCTATGGAAATCTCAAAGATTAGGGGGAGAGAGGCAACCCTGACGGGTTCCATTTGAGATTTGGAAGGAGTTGTATAAGCTGAGGGCATTGATCTTGTGGGGACAGTTTGGGTCTAGAAAAATAATCCCTCAATGAATAGCCAATCTACTCTGTCAAAGGCCTTTTCAATGTCAGTAGACAGTAGTTCAGTCATGGGGCCAGATTTACTAAGCTGCTGGTTTGGAAAAGTGGAGATGTAGCCTATAGCAACCAATCAAATTCTAGCTCTCACTGTTACAGTCAGCCAGGAGGATTCTCACCGGGGGCACGGAGTCTGTACCAGCACCAGTTCTTCGCTAGAGCCTTTGATGGTGAGGATAGTCTGTTCTGCTGGTCTGGTAGGTTGCGGCCCCCGGCCATAGCCCTCAAGGGGTACTGCAGCGAAGGTGCTTGCACTGGAACCGACTCGTAACCAGGAACCCAGACACAACAATGACTCTGCTGGAACCCTTGCACAACAAGAAAACAGTAGGCATACAAGATGTTAAGCAGGAACCCAGGCATGCAGGATACTGCTGGAACCCACGAACCAGATACAGAACTGAGCAGGGTAAGTATGCTGGGAAACAGCAGGAGGTGGCTACTATGTTGTAAACAGCGCACCACAGACAGAGTCCAATGGACTGACTCACGCCAGGCACTACATACTGGAGATGGACACAGTGGAGATAGAAACAGAAGAGCTACACAAGGTGAGATGGAGAACACCAAGAGACTAGCACTAGGACCCAGAGCTTGGGTCAGCAAGCTGCAAGGAAACCACACAGCGAAATACACACTGCAGAGATGGTACACACAGTGAAATACACACTGCAGAGATGGTAAACACAGCGAAAAACACACTGCAAGATGGAAAATACAGTGGCTCAACAGAGCTCTGATGGAAAACTCAGAGCAGGAACAGAAAGTGAGAGATAGAAAATTCACAGCACTTTACAAGGAGGATGCTGTACTGAACAAAGGAGCCCATCTGCCAGAGCGAGCAGCAAGCTACTCGCACCACACACTGAGAACCACAGACAGGGTAGACAACAAGACAGAGACAGGCAAGGGTAACAGAAGGTAAACAATGGATAAACACCAAACAAATCCAAGGCAGATGCACGAGGAGAACACACGATCAAACACAGGCAGGATGCAGGAATACACCAGACGCTATAGCCGACAAGAACGTTCTCAGGTAAACCTATTTAAAGGAATTCCCACCAATCAGCATCAGCCCCAGGCCAGGGAGACTAATTATGAACAAAAGTATGTAATACCACCAAAAAAGCGCTAAAATTCTGCAGCAGCCTCAAACCATAAAAGGGTCCCCACCCTTTGAAAACCAAACTTAAATAAATTAAAATGCTAAGAGGACAGCGCTGAATTGATGGAGGGGAAAAAAAATTCAATACCAACTACACCTAAGGTACAATATATACATAAATATAACAAGCAACCAATATAAATAAATAAATAAATAAATGAATAAATAAATACTGTGAGTACAAAGTCCCAGAAGATCACCGACAGACTATTAGTCCTAAAACAGCGGCATACAGGAAGGGTAGAGTCGTGGTGAAGATTCCCAAAGGATTAAGTACTCCAAGGCATCATAGAAATAAAAGAAATGACCGTTAAAAACACATAAAGATACAATGGGTCCGTGGGGAATATTACTAATAGTATCTAAAATGAAAAAATCTCCCCTATGTCATATTAGAATCAATCCGATGGTACATATAGGACAATGGTAAACAAGACAGAAAAATGGTGTGTATAAAAACATCCAAGTTTACTGAACTAATTAAAATCGGTCAAATACAACAAAGGTAAATAACATATTAAAAAACAGAGCGGAGGGGGACCTATAAGTAACACCAGGGATAGAGAGGCAGCAACACAGTCACCGACCTGCCAGCTCCACGTGGAGACGTCTCTGCCACGGGTAGCGGGGACACTGAACCAGGAGGGTCAGAAAAGGTGGTATGGTCCTTCGGGGATGAGAGTCTGCTGCACCGCTGTCCTGGATGTATGGAGTCCTGCCGTCCAATGTGCGCTGTTACCACTTGACGCGTTTCGGAGATGCTCCTTTTTCAAAAGTGGTGAGTGATAAAATTCAGTCCATTTATAAAGACGATAATCAGCTGTGTGGTGGTGATTGTCCAATCTAAAATGCTTCCTGTTATTTGCGTTCACCTTCCGTATGCCGCTGTTGTGGTTTTATTATTTACACACCTTATAATATTATATGACATGAATAGACTATCTAAAGCACACCTGATTATGAAAAATATAAAATATACAAAAGTACCCGTTATAGCTGATATATAAAACCGCTATGTTTAATCAATGATAAATAAATAAATACTGTGAGTACAAGGTCCCAGAAGATCACCAACAGTCCATTTGTACTAAAACAGCGGCATACAGGAAGGGTAAGGTAGAATCGTTGTGGAGAATCCCAATTGACTAAGAACTCCAAGGCATCATAGAAATAAGAAGAAATACCCGTTAAAAACACAATAAGACACAATAGGTTCATAGGGGATACACTTATCAAGTGGTGACAGTGTACATTGTACGGCAGGACTCTATATATCCAGGACAGCGGTGCAGCAGACGCTCATCCCCGAAGGACCGTAACCCTTTCGACCATCTCGGTTTAGTGTCCCCGCTACCCGTGGCAGAGACGTCTCCACGTGGGGCCGGCAGGTCGGTTGACTGTGTTGCTGCTTCTCTACCCCTGATATTGTTTATAGTTCCACCTCCGCTCTGTTGTTACTATGTAATTTTCTATTTGTGTTTTAATATATTTGGCAGTTTTAATTAAGTTCAGTAAACTTGGATGTTTTAACACACACCAATTTCTTGTCTTATTATTATTGTCCTTTATGAACTATCAGATTTATCTATACCCTAATAGGAGAGTTTTAGTACTATTATATCTTTCATATACGATCTGCTGAGTGTATCCCCTACGAACCTATTGTGTCTTATTGTGTTTTTAACGGGTATTTCTTCTTATTTCTATGATGCCTTGGAGTTCTTAGTCAATTGGGATTCTCCACAACGATTCTACCTTACCCTTCCTGTATGCCGCTGTTTTAGTACAAATGGACTGTTGGTGATCTTCTGGGACTTTGTACTCACAGTATTTATTTATTTATTTATATTGGTTGCTTGTTATATTTATGTATATATTGTACCTTAGGTGTAGTTGGTATTGAATTTTTTTCCCCTCCATCAATTCAGCGCTGTCCTCTTAGCATTTTAATTTATTTAAGGGAGACTAATTAGCAGACAGCTGAGTGAAACCAAACACTTAACTCAGAGGGAAAACTACACACCCTGCTAAGATCTTCTCCTGCTGCGTGTAACACCTGTTGCAAAAAAGTCATTCTTGCCACCGACCTCCACCCATTTGAAACAAGGGGTTCATAAGTGTCTTCAATGCAAACCCCTACTGCTTGTATTAGCCTATTGAGAATGAAAATTGTGATAGGTTGCCTGTCATCGGGGGCATCGGTCTTGCCCTGTCCCATCCCTTCAATGTCCTACGGATGTTGAACTATTTCATAAAGTCAAATTTCCCTTTTAGTTTCGTGAAGAAATCTTCAATAGAGCTGACGCTATAGAAGTTCGGCACTTACCCTTAACATACACACCTCATATATAGTCATAGACATATTGTTAGTCTGTAAGCTAACCATGCGGCCTACATTGCCCTATATCTGTGCAGGATTGTTGATGCGATTGACTGCAGTGCCAGTAATTCTACTCTGCCATGACTATCTGCCAAAGAGAAATAAGACAGGGTGTTCCCGTGAGTTTCTCTCTAGGGTCTGGCCGCAAAAACCTTGACTAGTCAAAACATGTGAGAGCGACTGCCATTTTCAACACCTGGCATGTGCTGTGGATGTTAAATTCTATAGAGCGCTGTATCAGATAACACAACAGTTGTATGAGCTTTGAAGTAGAGGTACTCTCTTTTCTGATTGCCTGGACCACCCCAGGGCCCAGGCTAGACGTGTAGCTGACTCAGTTTGTCTTGTGGCAGGTGGCATAAGCCCGCCACTCTGTCCACCTCTATCCCGAGGTAAGACAGACTTTTCATTTTATCTGCGGCGGCACTCAAGAGATAGAAATAGGGTGTTTACTGAGAACAGCATATTCTTACACACTGTCGATCCAGGGGGACCAACTATTAAGTAGTCATCAAGGTAGTGTGCAACTTCTGAATTTCCTGTACCTGTGACAATGCACCAGCGCCATGCATTAACTGATGTACTCTTGAGGTGCAACATATATAGGTGCTGTATTAGGTGAAATTTCCCTGGCTCATTCTTTATTTCTACACCAATGGAGGAGATAGACAAGTTCTGTAATAGTGGTATTTTCAATGGGCCACACATACGATCAAGATTTACTCCTCTATGTATTTTGCCTGGAAATGTATCTGGGAATTGGTAAGCAGATTGCAGGGGTGGCCATTGGAGACCTTTCCACTATGAGAAGTAAAAATCCCACTTTAAAGCCCCGCAACAGGAAATCTGAAAGGTCCCTGTGCAGGTAATGCATAAGCCACTTTTATAGTTTTGTTACTGTAACTTTTTTCTTAGAGGAGGGGGTGCTGTGGTTGCAGGAGGTAGATGCAGGCTTTTTGCTATTTTTTTGCTGGATTGTTACAGCGAAGGCAGGTGTTAGAGCATATACACTTGGTCCTTTTATTCATGCATTGTTGTTGAACCTGTAACATCATTCCCTTTGTGTGTAGGGGTGCCCTGTGCACCCCTTACCTTGAAACACTTTTGTGCTTAATGGTCAGATAGACCATCTTTATTAGCGCATGAGGCCTCAAGCCACAGTTCGACATCCTTTATCCCAAACCCCATCAATATACACCCATCAAGTTTTCTATAGAGCGCCTTATCATATTCGCGCAAGCATGTCCTTTAATTGACAACTTTAAGTGTTCATAACAGAATAAGACGAGAAACTCTTTCGGTCTAGTCTCCAAGTAGCAAACATGCACAAGGCATAGAACTGATTTTGATAGCTAAGGCAGTGATCCTCTGCTGCTGGTCCTTTCATCTTCACCTCTTTAAGCACCTGTGCTGCCACTGTAATTATGTCTATGTAGTACCCCTTTCTTATTTCTTCACATATTTGGTGAGACCCGTATATTCACAGAGCACTATACTAGTGTCATGAGTGCTTAAGTGGGTATTACCGACCTTGCCCTATGGGACTCCTGCCATCTCTTCAACCTTCTTTTTGCTGAGGGTTGAGTCAGATGAGTCTGATGTGGTGGTGTGCATCTGTGGTGTCAGATGAAGTATCAGAAACCCCTAATCAGGAAGTATCTTTAAATAAGTCCCTCTGTTTTTTCATGCCTTTTATAAGAAACTGTTTGCATTGTGTATGTCATTTTGCTATCAATTTAGTAAATAAGCATTGTGATTTCTTTTTATATTAAATATCAATAATTAAGTTCATGTCTTTATGTTCTTACAAATTCAGGTGTCAGGCTCATGACAATTATTTTTGGTGGCTACTAGACCATTACCCTTTTAGGACACGCTTCTGGAAGAGGCAATAGCGTGACTTGATGTGACCTAGGGGAAGGTCACATCGCAGGCTGTCACCACACAGTGAGTTTAACTCCTTCTCAGGTTAATTATTAACCCTTCATCTCTCTTTCCTGTCTCCTCTCTTTCCTGGCTCTGAATAACAATAATAACAATAAATTCTGCCACAAGTGATGACCATAAGTATATCCATAAGTTGGAGTAGCAGATTAATTCTTATAGTTATGAAGTATTCCAACATCACTGCACCCCCCCTTCAACAACATACTAACTAAGCACCAATGTATATTGTATGCAGGGCTGGTGCGATGCACTCCACGGGGGAATGCGGCGCATCAAGGTGCCATGCTGGATAGGCACCGCTGCTCATCCCCCTGCTTCTCAGAGCTGACATTTAGCCAGATCTGTGACAACTATGAGAGCCAGTGCCGGTCCTCAATACAGCGCCGCCAGCCAGCACAGCACAGTAGGTAGATGCTAGATCCAAGTGGGCTAAAGGTCCTCTGCTGATGTCTAGCCCATGAGACCAGTCACCTGATCAGAGGGAGGAGTCAGTGTTTCCTCCATTTTCCTGTCCCGGGTACAACAGCGGGATTCTAATATTTGTAAAAGAGGAGGGCGCAAATTTATTTTTTGCAGGGGGGGGCGCCAGACATGTGTGATGACAGGCTGGAGACATAGGTCAAAAAGTTAGATTGTAGTTTGTTGTTATTAGTTGTTAGTTGTGAAATATAATAAGAAAACTTCAGAGAAAACTCAGACAACAGTTTGCTGTTTGAATTAATTCCTTTACTGGTAGGAACTAGCAAATTTTCTTTCTCTTCCTTTTTCTTCTTATTTTTCAGTGGAAAACTGGTTCTGGTTTACAATTATGTGACACAACACAGAGTCAAAATATTTTTACATAAATCGGGCATTTGCCCTAAAAGTTAATGTCGTACAGAGAAAATCAATCAATACTTAATTATGCTAAAATTAACCATTGCATTTTTACATACTAAAACAGTTAACAGTTTTTCAGGCTTCTCTCACCACTCACTACCTTCTGGCAACTATATTTTCTATTTACTTTAACTAGTAACAATTGTTGCTAAGAGTTTTCGCAACTTAGTAGCAGTTCAAATGTAACAATAGTTCAGAAGGGCACTTCCTATTGGGTACAATTACAGTTCTATATATTTCGATACAATTACTACCTCAGAAAATGTACATTTCTGGTAAACAGCAACAGTTCTTAGGTAATTTGTAGTCAATAAACTTTTCCCAAGGGAGATATAGAGGACTCACAGGCGTATCGTTCGCCGGTGCATTTTTAACAGAATTTTTTTTTTTATTACGGTCGATATTTTTTTTTACTATTCAATTATTTTTTTGCGTTAAAAATATGCCGGTTTTTTAACGATATCGTTAATTAAAAATCCACCTCTATGAGAGGTGCAGATTTTTAACGATGCCCTATCTTGTGCCCCAACAGGGCATGCTGATGCTTGTAGAACTACAAGTATCAGCATACCCATGGATGCCCTGCCAGCCAGGGACCGCTGCACAGGTGCCTAGGTAAAAAAAAAACCTTCTCTGAACGTCGCAAATCACCTCCTGCTAGCAGGAAGTACCCGGCGCTAATGACAGGATATTAGACAGATCAGGCCCTATGTCCTTTCATTGATCCCTCCTAGAAAATATCCCTCCAATAGTGCGTGAATTTGGGTCTGGGTGTGCAATTGTTCTGGGCAGTGGGAAGGAACACAGAGGTATGATATGCCATAGGTGAACATTCAGGGCCCGATTCAATTGCCGGCAATATTTTAAAAAAGATTGCGTCGGAAAAAATATGATGCCTTCGCTGGCAATTGAACGTTAAAAATGTGCTGATTCAATTATTTTTTTTTTACCGCTGGGCTAAAACAGCAGCCAGCGGTAAAAAAATTTAACGGAGAAAAAAGAACCCTCTTTGAACGTCGCAAATCACCTTCTGCTAGCAGGAAGTACCCGGCGCTAATGACAGGTAGTCTGAAATATCGTGAGAACGTTATTTCTGACACTGGCCAATAACCTCTCATTAGCGCTGGGTACTTCCTGCTAGCAGGAGGTGATTTGCGACGTTTAGAGAAGGGTTTTTTTTTCTCTCCGTTAAATTTTTTCCGCAAATAATTGAATATGCGAATGTTTACCATTCAATTGCCGGCGAAGGCGTCGTATTTTTTCCGACGCAATCTTTTTTAAAATATCGCCGGCAATTGAATCGGGCCCACAGTCTCTTTAATAACTTGTAAGGCGAACTGGAAAATAGCTTACAAAATAATTAGTTTAATTTAGTCTCAATACACTGTGTTATTTTGTCCGTTTTTGTTACCGCTTTCCCTTCACCTTCTTCTGCCAATTCAACCTCTCACCCTCCTCTTCAAACTCAACTTATTTCCTGCTATCTTTACAACCGAGGACCTTTGTTTCACTGCTGTTTTCCTTTCACTGCCCCTCTCTTAGTATCTCTGTTCTGGCAATACTCCCCTCTCAATACATCAGGCACTTTAATATATCAACTGTTTCACCTCACGTTACACCAGGCACTTTAACACAGCGTCTCCTTTCCCCACTTTAACACTGCTGCTCTGCTACTACCACCTCCAACTTCTCTGTTGCCTCGGCTGAACGGCTCCACTCACTACTATCTCCGACACTCTCACAGCCGTCTCTGCCTCCTTTAAGCAACTCTGACACCTCCTTCTCAGCTGTCTCTGCTATCTCCTGTCTGTATCGCTGTCACTATTGCTTTCTCCCTTTATAGCTCTCTCCGGCACTCTCTCAGCTGTCTCTGCCTCCTTCAACTCACTGTCTCTCATACCAACTGCCAACTCCAATGATCTTTCCCTGATCTGTCTGGAAGCCTCATGCACTGCCCAGTGTACTTCTATTGGCTGGCTGATTGCCTAGCAACAGCCCTTGCACATCAGCTGGCTGTTTCCTAGCAACAGCCTTCGCACTGCCTGTCAATCCCTCACGCACCCTGCAATCCCAAATCTGCAACCATACACTGCAGGGGTGCCACACATGCTAGCCCTGGCCCTGATTGTATGTTGGTACACTGCCAGAGAAGAGTCCTTACAGAGTGAGACAGACTGCCAAAGTTGACTGTCCTCAAAGAACTAGGTCACAATAAATACAGTGCTCCTCTTTCACAGCGTTTACAGCTGATCTTGTTGCTGATTGGCTGGATTTGGAAGCTTGGGATATTGGGCTGGATCCAGTTAAGTGCTTGAACTTATTTACTCCTGGGCTAAACCATGTTGATTGCACGGGAGTCATATTTCATCTGTTGTAAACTGTATTAGAGATGAGTGGTGATGTTTCCTATTCCAAGTCTAAATAACAGTGTGATAGTAAAGCTGTTCAGTATCTATGTGCAGTAAGCAATTCAAAGATAAATCTCTGCATGCAAAGAATACAATTAACTTGACTCCCCCTGCAATCAACATGGTTTAGCCCAGGAGTAACTAAGTTCAAGCACTTAACTAGAGCTGGATCCTGCCCATTGTTTGGAAATAGGTATCGTTTAAATTTTGGAAAGCATAGAAGCTAACGAGTTCTCCCTTTTCCCAGCTAGCCCCAAAAACAATAGCATCTGCCTCAAATAAGTAACCCTTATGCTCCCTTAATTGTACTTATATTAAATTGAAATTTAAAATAAATGTGACATTTAATACATAGTTTTAAATCCCCTAACCAGTACCAGTACTACAATAAGATATAGAGATATATTGAGACCTAATATTACAAATAAATCTGGATCTGGTACAATGATATAATATTGTAATTATGGACCGTATTCAGAGATCCGTGTCCAGATCGGGCCGCAAATATACGCACGCACGGTGCATGCCAAACCCCCTCACACCCATGACACTCCCCTCTCTCGGCCGTGCTCTCCAAGACTGCGTATATGTCCTCCGTCCGTGCGTACCCTGATAATCGCGACCACTTTCCTTCATTTAAATGCCCTCCCCCGCCCATTTTTATTTAAATTCTCCCGTGTGTATTTTTTACATCGCAGATCCGGACGTATATATATCCACATGTGATTCACAGGTCCTTCCGGAAGGCACTTCAGCGCGTATAGTCTACATGAACTACGTAAATAAATTACTATGCATGCGCAATTTAAATGTACCTACAAATACGCACGGAACTGCCCATGAAAACGGATCTCTGAAAACGGCCCTATATTATTTCCATCCATAAAAAAAAACCTTTAAAATTATACAGCAAAAAGATGCAGTTTCATATGATAAAATAAACTAAATCCCTTAATTTTCTATGAATATCCCTTACTGTTTAGAGAACATTATGGACAGAAAATAGATACAGTTCAGGAACGCTAAAATCATATTCAAAGGCCTTGATAAAGCCCAATTTTTGTTTGTTTGTTATTACACAGAAGAATTCTATTTTCTGCCATCGGATCAGTAAATTTATGCTAAATATGCTGTGGGACTGACTGTGGGTGTTCAGTTAGCATTTAATTATACTGTATGTAAAATGGTTCATTATCAGGGTGCCCATGACATGATTCTGATTTATTTGTATTGTTAAGAAGAATGAACATGTAGAAGATCTATTTCTCTCAGCCAAATCTTTATGTGCACATAATAAATGACATGTTCAGTACATGGTATAATATTGAGACTTTTTTCTGCTTCATTCAGAATTCCCAGTGTTGAGTAGATAAAACAATATTTTATGTATTCAGATATGACTGAACCAGACCAACCCATGACCTCAATGACGACAAAAGCAAGTGATGTTTGTTCAATTTCTACAGGCGGCCATTCATAAGTGCATTGAGGCTTATATCCCGCTAGTTCTCACTGGGATTATAATCGCAGCAGAAGAAAGGGCTGATAGGGAGATAGAGAGATACAGGGACATTGTTGTTGTCAGTATTTTACAACAACCCCTTAATTATATCAGTTACTAGGCTGCCTAAGGTAGAAATAATAAGGATGCAATGTTTCACTCATCTATTGGATCTAAAAGCAACTGTATGTACAAGTAATTTGGTAACACATCAATGAATGAAAAAATCCTATGTGGTCTGATTATTGCAGTCAGTAAACTGATCAAATGACATTTAATCATTGTTGCTTAGGATTGGTAGTAACTTTGATTGCACACGTGCTGAGCCATTTGGACCTATTATGTATGAAATGACCTAAATAGCCTGGCCACTGTTGAAGATATGGGAAATATAGGAGGCAAACTCCACATGCCTACCAACCTCATCAGAAGAACAGAGCACGCAAGTTTACTGAAATAAATAGGAAATAAAGCTAAAAATACTGCTAATCACTTGAACTGTGTTCTATAGTTTTATACTTGTTAAGTAGCTACAAAATGCTTTAGATACTTGTGCCATGTAGCTTTGAATAATTTCCACCCAAAAAAAAACAGCCGTTCCCCTGCGGTGACTGAATCGGTGGGAGTTGCTGCTGTGAAGCTATATTTCTAAAAGCAACCTAATTTTCGGTTGTCTCAGACCCGCCATGCCACTCAAAGAAGTTAATAACACTCACTGGTGAGTTTTAGGGTTAGGCTACAGGGAGGGTAGTTTTAGAGTTAGGGTAATGAAAAGGGAGGGTTAGGGTTGGAGTAATGGAAGGAGAGTCTTAGGATCAGGCTGCGGATAGGGGAGTCTTAGGATCAGGCTGCGGAAAAGGGAGTCTTAGGGAGGGTCTGGCTGTGGGGAAGGGAGTTTTAGGGTTAGGCTGTGGGGAAGGGAGTCTTAGGGTCCGGCTGAAGAGTAGGGAGTTTTAGGAAGGAGGATGCTACCACTTAAGTCAGACTGAGCTCTGCCCCCGTCCTGGCCATTCTGCTTCCTTGTTATGGGATTCTGTCTACTTCCACCCTTGCTAAAATGCATTATGCTAAATTAGAAAGTATCACAATTTATTAAAAAGGAGTTTGGTGCTATATAAGTTACCAATCCAGAACTTCTTGTTATGGTGCACTAATCCTACGGGTGAAAAGAATAAGATATCCCCTTATTGCTCACTAGAGAAAAAAGAAAACAAGGGAAAATAAGATAGTAGTGTTAAAACAGAGGTTTTATTAATTCCATTAAAAATGGTAAATGTGCGAAAATATCAAAACATCCCTCAGACACAAAATCTTAAGGTAATGCAAATAGAGTGTAAAGAATTTAGAAAACAATTATTGTAACAGTATTCGTAAAAGTATCCAGTCTAATTAACAATCATCAATACATTTGTCAAAGGCTCAATCTGCAGATTATGTACAAAAGGATAAAAACAATCTTGAAACAATTTTTAACAGTATCAAAGGTATCCAGTAGTTTACTCCTATCAAAATATTGTGGGGAGAAATGTCAGGTTGTATAAAAAGATCAGTACTCATCCATCTGACGCCAAAGTGTGGGTCCCGTTAGGCTCCTGTGGTGTATAAACTGTTAGACACCGTCCTAATCTATCCAATGTGGTCTGTCTATATTAAAATATAACGGCCTCATGACCGTGCTTCACATAATCATAGGCAGGTATCTGTCCCTTCCTAAGTGTTACATTAGTATTGGAGCCAGAGCCGAGGCATCAAGAGGCATCAGGAGGCTGTGGGATGGTGAGGGTGGATATATATTATTGCACCATTTCATGTGTAAATCATGTACAGGATGACCTATTTAAAAAAAAAAAAAGTTCTAGGTATGCATTAGTGTTATTTTAAGTATTAGGAAATGTACATGTAGGACCTGATCCTAAGCTCCATATGACAGACGAATTCCACATGCTAATTGCAGATTTCGATCGTGTTTCTGGCAGCCCACATTTACGATATGGAAATCCAGGCCTGAAGATCTGTCTGTCAGGGCGGTGCTTACTCTCCGCCCAACTAAACTCTGTAAGTTGGGCGGGGGAGCATTGAAACCTTACAGGTGGGTCGTAAGGACCACTGATTTGCATGAGAGACTAAAGGCTGCCTTATGGCATCTTAAGTCATACACAGTCCACATGAGAGAGGGAAGTGACTGGGGAATTTACTCCCCTCTTTTGTGCGGACTACCAGACCTCCATGTGTACGGTAAACATCTAGAAGTCTGGATTCGGTTCATTTTTTTTTTTATCTATGGAAATGCCTTAAAAAAAAAAGAATGAATCTAAAGATGTTGGAACTTGCAAAATAAAGTCTATCATTACATATAAAGAAACAATTAAATAAAAAAAAATAAGATTCAGAATCTTATTCTTTATGGTAAAATCTGAGAATAGTCATTCAAAGTTCATTAAAAGGAAATTACTCTACTGCATCCTCTCCTAAATTTACACATGAAGCAGCTTAGCATTTTCTATGTACAGTAAGCTATGCATTAAATTATATTCTTTTTCAGTGCAACTTGTTAGGTATTCCACAATGTAAGTGATGCTGTGATATGCAAATACTGTGAAATAACACATACAGATGCAAATGCTTTAAACATGTTCAGAATGTAAATAAAATGACCTAAGGTAAAAAAAAAAAAAGAGGAATGACATTAATGACACCTCTTGTCACTGGGTTACCGTTGCAAGTGGGCATGTCTTAATAATACAGGACTGGATTCACAACCCGAAATTTTTTACTTATGTGCCTATTTTTCCATTTATAGCTACTACGCATGCGTAGTAACTATTTTATGCTATCTACGTAGCATTTCGTTACGTAGATTGCGTGCATGTGGTCTTTAAAGATCTCAGAGGAAAATCAGGCGACACACTTGTGCGAGCAACTTTTACTCTTGTAATGTGTCATTAGAAACTGCCAACTACATGCTTTGCTTGTCCTGCATGGGCTGTGGTTAGCTGTGGAGGAATACAGACAGCAAAAGGACCAGGGAGACTAACAGCCATAACAATGGCCTTGACATACCAAGTGCAGTCAGCATCATGAGTACCTCAAGTCCTCTCCCTGCAGATTATCTCCCCCATTCTCCACATTAACCCTGTCGACTGCCTGCAGATCATCTCCCCTATTCTCCACATTAACCCTGTCCACTGCCTGCAGATCATCTCCCCTATTCTCCACATTAACCCTGTCCACTCCCTGCAGATTATCTCCCCCATTCTCCACATGTACTTTACCTTAAAATGATCTCCACTAGTGTCCCCATTAACCCTGTCCTCTTCCTGCAGATCATTTCTCTCAGTATCCACATTAATCCTGTCTTCTCTCTGCAGATCATCTCCAGCAGTGTCCACATTAATCCTTTCCCTTCTCATACATAAATGTCAGGACGAGTTTCTCTGTCCCTGCTCCATCGCTGGGGTATCTGTCTGTACAATAAGCTCCTCTGTAAGTCTGGAGCCTCCATTATGAGAACATTATGCCCCATGTAAGTCATCATGAGTGAGGCCAATCACCTGTGCTGGAGGTAATACCAGTCCGGCTCTCTCACTGGTCTGTATACTGTATACTGGTCACTTTTATTGAGTTGGGGCCTTATTAGACCTCTCTTTATCATGCCTCTGGGTGTTTCCCCTCTTCTGGCC
This sequence comes from Limnodynastes dumerilii, assembly GCA_011038615.1. Classification (NCBI taxonomy): domain Eukaryota; kingdom Metazoa; phylum Chordata; class Amphibia; order Anura; family Limnodynastidae; genus Limnodynastes; species Limnodynastes dumerilii. The sequence goes on from WWET01000394.1 coordinate 450,825, forward strand.
CTCTCCCATGCAACTCTTTTCGGATGGAGCCTAGTTTTGCTTCATACCAAGTGCAGTCAGCATCATGAGTACCTCAAGGGTTAATTTACTTTTATTTATGGGACAATAACAGATCTCCCAAGTGTCCCGATGTCCCGCCCACCTCATAACTTGTCCCGAGAGATCAGACTCTTGGGGCAAATTTTTTTTTTGTAAAACCCCTGCCGCGCTGTGTATGCTGCGCTATGTATGCCGCACTGTGTATGCTGCGCTATGTATGCCGCACTGTGTATGCCGTGCTGTGTATGCAACAGGGCTTTACAACGCACAGTACAGGTAATACAGGGCTCCTACGGGAACCCTGTAGGACCAAACCTGTTACTGTGAATGGCAGTGACCGAAACCTATGCTGCAGTCACCGCCATTCTAAAAACATATTTGGTCCTATAGGGCTTCCGTAGGAGCCCTGTATTCTCTCTACTGCATCACATAACCGCACGCAGGCGGAGAGAGGGGGCACCGCGGAGGAAGGAGAAATCATTAAAGGTAAGTAACAGAAGAGGCTGGGCATAAGGGGCAGACAATGGTGGCTGGACATAAGGTGCAGACAATGGAGGCTGGACATAAGGTGCAGACAATGGTGGCTGGACATCAGGTGCAGACAATGGTGGCTGAACATAAGGGGCAGACGATGGAGGCTGGACATAAGGGGCAAACGATGGAAACTGGAAATAAGGGGCAGATGATGGAGGCTGGAAATAAGGGGCAGATGATGGAGGCTGGAAATAATGGGCAGACGATGGAGGCTGGAAATAAGGGGCAGAATATGGAGGCTGGAAATAAGGGACAGACAATGGAGGCTGGACATAAGGGGCAGACAATATAGGCTGGACATAGGGGGCAGACAATCTGGCTGAACATAGGGGGAAGACAATGGAGGCTGGACATAGGGGGCAGACAATGAAAGGCTGGACATAAGGGGCAGACAATGGAGGCTGGACATAAGTGGAAGACAATGGAGGCTGGACATAAGGGGGTAGACATGGAGGCTGGACATTATAAGGGGCAGACATGGAAGCTGGACATTATAAGGGGCAGACATGGAGGCTGGACAAATTATACAGAGCGTGGCAAGTGGTATTCCCAAAAGCTGCGACCTAAGGTCAGCTGTCAGACCAGGGGAATGGGGTATCACATAAACCCCACAATCATGCAAAAATCACAGATAATTACACTCAAATATGAAAAGAAGGAAAGTACCCTAGTCCTTATTACAGCGCCCCCTTAAAGTAATGTTTGCACGTATTTTCATAACAAATTCCAAACGACTTTAAATGAATTCACAGTTTCTGTGTTATCCACACCTCCACATATAGTCACTGATGATCTAGACAACTCACGGGTTTAAGATGGGGTGCTTTTCAGTTCTCAGACTCCTTATGTCCTTTCTTGTTCCTCCTGTAGTCAGCGTCCTTTAGATTCTCTTCTCCGAAGTATATAACAAAGAGGAGAAAATAATGACAAGCAGTGTGAAGACTGTAAAACTTCTTTTCACGCCTTTTCTCATCAGATAATGCTTACACTATTTATTTCTTGGTTATCAGCCTTAAATGTATATCTCTGTCTCCTGAGTTCACTTTTCGCCGTCGTCCACGGCAACTGTCCCGATCACCGTAGTTCCACCACCAGGGGACAAATAAGAGAAAAGGGACACCCTAGTGCAGCCAATTAACTTATTTGTGAGACACCAACCATTAATATGCACTTACAGGATACTTCTCTTTTATTTATGCAGTAGATGGATCAACTCTCAGCTCCCAGATTTCCCGTCTCTGCTTCTCTCCCCCCGTCCGTAAAGTAGAAAAGAGGGAAAAAAATCTAGTGCAGATGGTCAACCTTCAGATAATAGGTTTAAATTATTTGCACTTACACCATCCTCCTCTTGTGGTATTGTTTAAATTAATAAATTCTCTCCTTTTCCTACAGGCCACAGGTTCCACCGATTCTTCAATCAAGGATCACTTGATTATTGCCAGTGCCTAACCTCCGTATGTGGTCATGCAAAGTTCCAGTGACCACCGATATAAAACAAATCTTTTATTCCAATAAAAAACAAATGTACACTTTCAATAAAAAAAGTTCACGGGGGAATAGGAGAGGAGGGAGAGACAGGGGGCTTAGTTCCCATTCCCCACCTGCAGGGGTGAATATAACAGAGGACACCTGTTCTTTGAGAAGGGAATTGTTTATTCAGAAGTGAACTTTTTTTTTTTGAAAGTGTACATTTGTTTTTTACACTTTCGCAAAAATTTAGTTGTGGCATGTTGAAAAGTTCTTCTAGCTAAATATTAGCTGCCTTTCAACCACATGCAAGTTATACACATTAGACAAATTATGACAGAGAAATCTATTAATATTTAATGGTTATGCACCTTTAGATGATGCATTAAACTTTATATATATTTTAGATTTTTCATTAGTGTGCAGGATTTTTCCATAAGATTACATGCAGCCCTTCCTTTACAGTTGGCTTCAATATTTTCAAGCAAAAGTAGGCCTATCATTCCAATTATTATTATTACTTCACTTCCCTGGTGAAACTCAGGATTATAATGTAACATAATTATCTAGTATGTAATCCTTGGAGGGGTCCGGGGTGTCTTCTTCTTCAGTAACTTCCTTGGTTTGAGTCCTCTTCAGTTTGCAAGTACACAGCAGAAGATTACTGAAATCAGAGCAAATCCAGGAGAGAGAGGTCACCTGGGACAGGTAAGTATAATGTAAGTATATGGGGATTGCTGTTCTGAAATTGCCTGAAATCCCCATGACAGGTGAGCAGAGAAGAGCAAAGCTGTTCTAGGCTTACTAAATACTCCTGATATGCTACTCTCATAGGCTGTGCTATATATTGGAAAGACCACAGAGAATTTAACTATTAAAAAACAATGCAACTTTTTCTCACTCTCTCTTCAGCTCATAAATGAATGCAGTTCACACCTGTATAGTAATATCTGCATGGTAAAGTATAGTATTTCCATACCACATGCTATTATTGTATGTTTTTGTTTCCTGTGCTTGTAGCTTACTAATATTTTGCACATATTAGTTTGTTGTTTTTTCCCCTTTGCTAACTGCTTTAACTGTTTAATTCCTCCCATCCCTTACAATAGCCACTTTACTGTCCCCAACCCCTATATAAAGTTTTATTTCACCTGCTAAAGTTGAAACCAGCTTTTCAAAGCATTGTATTTATTATACGTTCTAGCCATAGCAGAAACAAACAACTTTGAATAGCATGGTGAAATAAGGGGAGTCGTCTAACACCCGCAGTTGGTGCTCCTGATGCCAGGACATCCGCCGTTAATGACAGATATGCTGGCACTGGGTTCTATTTATAACCTCTGTCAGCATGGTAACATCAGAGGTTATAAATAGAACCCAGTGCCAGCATATCTAGCATTAACGGCGGGATTTCCTGGCAGCAGGACATGCTTTGGAGTCAGTACTAGTGGTTTGGTTTTTTTTTTACCAAGACTTTCACAGGATTATAAACTTAGAAGATGGAATCCTTTACAGATAAAGATCCCTTCCAAACAGGTAAGTATGATTTTATGTATTGTAATGTATTTGATGATTGTAATTATTGATTTTGCTGTAATGGACTGGCCCTTTATTTATTTAATGCATTACTACTGGGAACATTACAGGCTGCAGTGGGCCCTGGATGGCAGGGTATACTGGCATCTTTTTTTTCTTACTTTAATGTACCTGCACCTTCCACTTGAAGCATCCTCTGGGATATTTAAATGAAAAAAAATACCACTTTTCTTATTTAAATATTGTGAACTCTTCCTATACATTTATTTTAGTGTTTGAATAAAGTGTCCGGAAAATTCTGGCTCTCTATGACAGGTGGCTAGGAAAAAGTGCATTGTGTGAGATTGTCACTGACAAAATGTCAGTATACTTCTGTCAGAGGCTTCTGATCATGTAGAGTGCAAGGGTTTGGAAATAACAGAAAAGATATTACAGGTTCAATAGCCTCACCCCAAAGATCTTTCACCTTAAACTCTGTGTAACATGTACAAACACATTGATGCTTACTGTGTAGCTGCCACTGAGAGAAGAAAAAACAGAAGTACAGCATTGTGGAACTAAGGGCTCTATTTACTAAGAATGCCTGAACGTAGCTCAGGCAAGTTCGAATTCGCTCTCTTTGAACTTCTGAGCTACGTTCAGGCTATTTATTAATACTCACCCTCTGCTGGCTGTCCCGCGATGACATCTGAACTTTCTTCTGTCATCGCGGGCTTTCTTCGTGCGTCTGGAAAGCCCTATGCTTACTGCTGCCACTGAGAGAAGAAAAAACAGAAGTACAGCATTGTGGAACTAAGGGCTCTATTTACTAAGAATGCCTGAACGTAGCTCAGGCAAGTTCGAATTCGCTCTCTTTGAACTTCTGAGCTACGTTCAGGCCAGGCTATAATACTCACCCTCCGCTGGCTGTCCCGCGATGACATCTGAACTTTCTTCTGTCATCGCGGGCTTT
>WWET01000394.1:471716-486896 GCA_011038615.1 Limnodynastes dumerilii
TCGACGATAAATTCATATAACACATATTCACATACATAAAATCATATACAGCTTGTAACCACTTAATGTATGTAAATGTTTCTTTTTACTAAAACTGCGTATTTTCTCTACAGACGGAGTAATCAAGGAAAGATCGCCAAACTGCGAATGAATGTACAAAGTGTGTCATGTTTAGTATTGTAGGGTAGCTTAAATTATGATGAATATTGTTAGCTAGATGCTGTTAAGACCGCATGTCTGCGGCAGTAGCTAGCGCAATGCCTAGGTTAGTTTAATATTTTGTCTGAATGTGTGAAGGAAGTTACTTCGACCCCCCAAGGAGAAGAACAAAAGGATGACCAGGACCAATGGGAGACCATCTGAGGACAAAGACCAATGGAGAAGCTAATATCAGCAGAGGATTGAAATTGCTCCAATCAAGCAGGAGTTCGGCGGCTCCTTTCATCTGTGGACTTTAAATAGACTCTGATTTGGGACATTGATCTCTCTCTCTCCTTCACCTTCTTATCCTGTGGGACGATTGGATTGACGTCTTGACCGCCTGGTGGATGCGCTGCGCTTGTTGCTGTTGGAATCTGTGCCTTGTCGTTACCCTGTACTTCTGAGTAAATACGGTTTCGTAAGTTGAAACGATCTTTCGCGTCTTTGCTATTTTTCCGCAATTGCGGTCCGAACTTTCGGATCATAGCGGGTAATTACGTACTGATCCTAGGGCAGTACTTTTGGGGTACATATTTCATACACGGTATTTAACAATATTATTGTATTCTTTGCATGTAGGGATATATATTTGAATTGCTTACTGCCCACAGATACTGACCAGCTTTACTATTACACTGTTATTTAGACTTGGGCTGGGAAATAATACCCCTCAGCACTAGTACTGTTTGCAACAGATGAAATTTGACACCCCTGCAATCAACATGGTTTAGCCCAGGTTTGACTTTAAGTTCTTAATTTAAGAAGATTCTTAAGTGTGAATCAGGTCCTAAGAGAGGAAAGTTACTCCTCGGCTAAACCATGTTGATTGCAGGGGAAGTCATATTTCATCTGTTGTAATCAGTATTAGAGTTGAGAGGTGATGTCTCCTATCCCAAGTCTAAATAACAGTGTAAAAGTAATGCTAGTCATTATCTGTGTGCAGTAAACAATTCAAACATGTATCTCTGAACGCAAAGTATACAATTAACTTAAGTCCCCCTGAAATCAACATGGTTTTTCCCAGGAGTAACTTTACTCTCTTAGGCCCGGATTCACAACACCGTAATTTTTAACATATGTGTGTCTTTCCAGCTCCCTTGTGTTCCCCATCAAGTCTCTCCAGTTCTCCCAGTATCCCCCATCATGTCTCTGCAGCTCCCAGTATTCCACATCATGGGCCAGATCCACAACAACGTACGTCGGCCGAAATACGTCCTTCTGATGCTGAGGATAGCTACTACGCATGCATAGTAACTATTTTACGTATTGTGTCATTACGTAGATTGCGTATATGCGGTCTTAAAGACCACATATGCGCAATTTACATAACAAAACTATACGTAGATTACATAAAATAGTTACTACGCATGCGTAGTAGCTATCCTCGGCATCTAATGGACGGACGTTGTTGTGGATCCGGCCCCATGTCTCTCCAGCTCTCCAATATTCCCCATCATGTCTCTCCAGCACCCCATTATTCCCTATCATGTCTCTGCAGTTCCCAGTATTCCCCATTATGTCTCTTCAGCTCCCTATTATTCCCCATCATGTCTTTCCAGCACCCCATTATTCCCTATCATGTCTCTACAGTTCCCAGTATTCCCCATTATGTCTCTCCAGCTCTAAGTATTCTCCTTTTAAGTCCTATATGTTACTTACCTTTGAAGTCTTCCCTCATTCAAGCTGCTGCTCTCCTCCTCAGGGGCTCTTATGTGAATGGCGCTGATTTGACCTAGGTCATGCCAGCGTCATTCAGTGAGTACACTGAAGGGGAGAAGGCGCAGCTTCAGTTTTACAGGTGCCGCTTGTTAATGCTGTAAGGCGCTCTTACTAGAGTGGTGAGAGCACCTTGCAATATTTAACAGCTTCGTCCATCTCAGGAGGCCCGTGCTGCTGCACGGTTCGCGCCTCTTCAGCCTGGAAACAGGAGCAGGAATTGTAGTCAGCTATAACAAGAGTCATAACAGGTATTAGAACTAGAGCAGAACTGTTACAACTTAGGAACAATGGATTGGATCCACACTTTGACTGCTGCTGTGGTCAGAGCTCCAATTGCAGCTGCAGCAGAGGTCTGCTGCAAGGTCCTCGCTGTATCCTTAACTCTGTATGGGTAAGAGGAGGCCAATCCCCTCACTTGTGCAGAGTTACGCTCTGAGGAGCCTATCTTAACATTTACGCATTGTCCCCATATAAAATGTGGGGGCATTGTGGAAATGTACAACTCACCCAGCCCATAGAGTAGAAGCCCTTCCGCTTCCAGTTTTGGTCCTCCCCATCATTGGAATATTTACCAGAATGGATCTGTTGGATCCAGAATCCATATGCACTGCAGTACCAAAAGAGGGAGCATTTTCCGATCACAGTGTTTGAAAAGCCACCCTTTAACATACATCAGGATCCAGACCCATGACACTACCACTATAAGCAAATGCTATCACTTACAATGTTGTAGTGTGAGGATGTACCTTTTAAACTAGAATAATACTAGAAAAATACACACAGGATATAAGCAACAGACACTGACAAGAGTCACAAACATCTCTGCTGTTACAAAAATGACACATTAGCTATATGTAACTGAAAGAGTATACAATTAAGAACAGAACCAAGAAGAAGGCAGTTTACAAGCTCTAAAATTGTGTATTACTGTCTCTTACTGTTTATTGGAATGGATTCAAACATAAGAAGTAAATAAGTACATGCAGATTCGCAAAATACGCAATTAGGCAAGTCCCATGATGCTCCGATCCTTGCTAGGGATTTTAGCAGACTTCTGCGTCCACACGGCTACCTTAACTCTCTGGCTTATGTCTGTGCTTAAGTTGCTTATGTACGTGTATACTTAGCAAACCGCACCCTTAATGCCCCATTTAAATGCCTTCCCCACCTTCTTAACTTCCTTCTTACTGAGGACTGGCACCCCCCTCTTTCTTAGTAAGAACAGAGTTCCGTGCATAATGGTTTCCTGTGTGTAACAGCTGGATCCCATGCGTAGCTTTGTGTTCTGGGCATGCGCACTTTATCTGATCCTAAAAATACACACAGAGATTCAGCTTCTTCTTAAGTGTGAATCAGGTCCATTGTCTTTATACTAGATTACTAAGCAATGTTTAATTCATGTATTGCCATACAAAGCCTAACTACTGTCGGCCGTAATGGCTGCACGTACTTACGCACCTAAGCACGCCCATACTGTACGATTTAAATGGCTCACTCCGTCTCCGAAGCGTAATTACGGGTGTCGTATGGCTGGCACGCCCCATTGTCCGTAGTTACGCTGTTGATACTAGGCTGGTACGTACGTTCAGAGTTACGGGTCCTAACATCAGCTGCGCGCATGCGCAGTACCTACTAAATAGCGTTTTTATGTCTAGCGAACATAGCTCTGGATCTGGCTCAATGTAACTAGGATTTAGACATCCCTAGCAAAATAAGAGACTGCAGGCCGTATTCAGAGATCAGTGTTTAGACTGAGCCACAAATATACGCACGGATGGAGCAAAAAACACCCACCAAAACCCCAGTCACTCCCCTTGCAAATCCATGCTCTCGGACACTTACGCCTCCATAGACCAGCTGTAACTTTCCGTGTGCTGTTCCATGTGTATATGTCCTCCGTCCGTGCGTGTATCTATAATCGCACCCACTTTTCATAATTTAGATGCCTCCCCCCGCCCATTTTTATGTAAATTCTTCCATGCGTACGTTTACGTGGCCGATCCGGACATATGTGACACCATTTGATTCACAAGTCCGTCCATGAGGCACTTCCGTGCATATAGTCTACGCGAACTCCGTAAAAAAAAGTTACTACGCATGCGCAGTTTAAATGTACCTAAAAATATGCACGGAACTGTCCGAAAAAACAGATCTCTGAATACAGCCCTGCAATCCTAACAAATTTTGAATTTTTTGAATTTTTGGAAAAATGTCTTGGTTCCTTAGCAATCAATATGGCCACTAATCTTTTTAGTGTATTTTGATTTTTTTTTCACTGAGATTGATTTAAGTTGCAGCTCCCAGTATCCATCATGTGTCTCCAGCCACCCCATCTTGTCACTTTGGCCTCCATCCAGTATCCCCATAATGTCACTTCAGTCCCCATCATGTCACTTTAGCCTCCCCAGTCACCCCATCATATCACTTCAGCCTCCACACCGGTGGTCCCATAATCTCACTTCAGCCTCCTCCCCAGTATCCCCTTCATGTCACTTTAGCCTCCCCAGTAGCCCTATCATGTCACTTCAGCCTCCTCCCCAGTATCCCCATCATGCCACTTTAGCCTCCCCAGTATCCCTATCATGTTTCTTCAGCCTCCTCCCCAGTATCCCCATCATGTCACTTTAGCCTCCCCAGTATCCCCTTCATGTAATTTCAGCCTCCTCCCCAGTATCCCCATCATGTCACTTCAGCCTCCTCCCCAGTATCCACATTATGTCACTTTAGCCTCCCCAGTAGTCTCCATTCATCTCTTTCCAGCCTCCCCAGTAATCCTCATTCATCTCTCTCCAGCCTCCCAAGTAATTCCCATTCATCTCTCTCCAGCCTCCCCAGTAATCCCATTCAGCTCTCTCCATCATGTCACTTCAGCCTCCCCAAAATCCCCATCATGTCACTTCAGCCTCCCCAATATCCCCATCATGTCACTTCAGCCTCCCCAGTAATCCCATTTCATCTCTCTCCAGCCTCTCCAGTTATCCCCATTCATCTCTCTCCAGCCTCCGCAGTAATCCCCATTCCTCTCTCTCCAGCCTCCCTATATTCCCCATAGGTTTCCAGCACTTCCCTCCTCTTCTTACGCAGCGCGCCCTCCCTCTGCTTTCACCTGGCGCTGCTGTGACCTAATGTCACATCAACACCAGCATCATCTGCGTGCAGGAAATTCCTGCTATCAACTGCCGGGCAGAGCACAGAACAGCTAATAGCAAACCCTGGCAGCTGAAATGGAGTTTGCTATCAGCTGCTCTGTGCAACTTCCACGGCGGCTGATAGCAGAGACCGTTCAGCTGCGCGCTGGAGCGGGGGGATGAGCGCCTATTCAGTCTGGCGCCGGGATGCGCTCCCGCCAGCCCTGATTCAGCAACCCTATGGCACTCCCCTCTTTAGGAAGGAGTTCAGGACACTTAAAAGTCCAGAACCCTACCATAACTTATCCATGCTGAATTGCTGCTCTCCTCCTCCTCCTCCTCCTGTTCTTCTGTATGGACTTATGACACATAACATCTGGCGTGCGCATGTGCCAATGTTACATGTCAAGGGGACTTATGCAACAGATTTGCGTAAGTCCCCTTCTGTCCTTAAATCTGTATCAGGCCTTTGCTGCACTACAGATGCCAATATGACTCAGGGCGCCAAAAGGGCTGCCAAGGGCTGGCATCTGTAGTGCGGTAAAGAAAAATTTAAATAAAGATACAAACACAATACTGATGCTTAAATAACATAAATGAAATAAATCCAAACTCTCCATCCAATCTTCTCTGTCAAATAAAACCCACTGAGAGCCACCTAAACAACAGCCAGACCATTGCTAATAAGTGGTTACACACAGTGTGAACGGCAGTAAATCCTGGGATGTCTAATACAACAGTGTCAATCATCCCAGGGTTTACTGCCACTCACAGCATGTGAACCACTCATTAGTGAAGGGAGCGCCTGTGAAAGCAGACTGTTGTTTTGGCGGTTCACAGGACTTGGGTTATTATGAGAGAAAACTTAATGGAGAGTTTTGATTTTATTATAAGACAGATAATGGATGTATCCTACTATCCTATGGTCATTAAACTCTATTTAATTCAATGTATTAAAAATCTCGAATGCCTCTCTTCTGCAGAGTAATTTAAATGTAACACCTCTCCCCTCTTGAAAATTCTCTTTATTTGTTGAGACACCTATACTGGTACAAGCAGATATTTGTCTAGAAGGACAATGAGATTTTTTTTTATTGACAACATTTCTACTATGTTCATTAAATCCTAAATGTAGTGCTCTAATTTAAGCCAATTTAAGCCAATCAGCTTAAAGGGCATCCTGCCAATTTCAGACAACCCATCCAATCGCAACTCAAATGGCTCAAGCACATCCTTGTCAGACTGTAACAGGCTTCCCGGGATTAAAGATTATTGGACACAGCAGGATGTAGTGTGAGGCACCGATATCTAGAACATTCACTGGCAGAAAAATCATCCTGCTTATCGAATTACTGCTGTGACCAATAATTGCTCTTGTGTTTTGCCACCTTTAACCCATGACACAGACTTAATTTAGTTTGCAGGGTATTTTTACATGGGACTAGTGATTATATATTTAGCACCTGTAGTTTAGAATTGTACATTTTTGCTCTGATACTGTTACAATTTAAATTCCAATTCCACTAAATTCCACTTGCTTGCTAGTTACGTTAGAACGCAAAGCGTATTTACGATAGTGTAATTACTATGCACTCCCACGAGCACCCCCCTCGCTCATACATACTTTTGCCACTTTACGCTGCCTAAACCCTACCTTGACTTTTCCTAGCATAAGTAATGACTTACGTAATGGATAACATATCGCTCTCATACGTAGTTTAGGATCTGGACCAATGTGTTTAAAAATAACTGCACAGCAATTGTTTTTAATTGAAGTGCAGTATATGGAGTTGTCTGCACTATTTTTCCAGCTATTGATATTTATTAGATAGATAGATGATAGATAGATAGATAGATAGATAGATAGATAGATAGATAGATAGATAGATAGATAGATAGATAGATACACCATGCAATAAATGTAAACATTTTTCACAGGTTTTCCTATTCATGCCTGAGTGTAACTGACGTCATGATTTATATAAAAGGCTGCCCCCTAGCGACCAAATGGTCATTAGGAGCAGCAAGTAAGAAGAAGAAGGAGCCTGTCGCGCCGTGTCAAGTACAGAAGAGGCAGAGGACTGGACCAGAACAACGGGGATGTCACTGCAATCAACAGGATGACAGTCTCCAAGCAACTTAAGAAGATTCTACTCATCAAGCAAGTCTTCCCAAGAAAGATGACAGCAAACGGTGAGTGACAAAAACTTTTATTCTTTTAATATACCACTCACTGCATTCATACACAGTTAGTATAGGACACGGTGGCCACCGGAGGTAAGTGCAAACATTAGGGGACATTATTTGTCAGGGAAAATGTTTTTTTTACATTCACATTTAGATTAATGTGTTAATGTATGTTTAGTGCGGACTGTTTTTTTTGTGTTACACACACAACACACAGCGCAGCATGGTTAGAAGCCTTACCATGCTCACGATGATATTACTACAAGGCTAAGTAATGCTTAGCCTTGTAGTTCTATCAGCACAGCATGACTAAGGCTTTCAAGCATGCTGCACTTGTTTTTTTTTTGTTTTTTTTTAAACACACGCGAGTTGGCGCGATTTTTTTCTAGGACAAATCAAGGTGCTTTTCTATAGAAAACCACCGCGATTTAGCCCTTGCAAAATCGCTGCAACTCACGGGTGTCTGCAATAATCGCAATCAAATTGCAACTAAGTGAATTCGGTGAATTCACACTGCAAATCATTTGTAATTCGCGGCGAGATTCAGCGATTTAAAATCGATGGATAAATTCTCCTTTAGTAAATATATCCCTAAGGGCCAAATTTACTAATCTGCAGGTTTGGAAAAGTGGATATGTTGTCCATAGCAACCAATCAGATTCTAGCTCTCACTTTGCTATGACATACAAGAGAATGTCAGCTGCAATCTGATTAGTTGCTATGGGCAACATCTCCATTTTTCCAAACCCTTATTAAATCTGGCCCTCAACTCTCTTGGCCGTTACTGTTGCTAAAAGGGACAGTTTGTGTTCAGCCTAAATATACCAGAGCACAATTTTTTTATTTTATAATATGCCATAATGTGGTGCCTCTGAGAGTTGGGAGAGCAGGGTGCACCTTCCTCCATTTATTGTGATGGAGCTGCTCTAACGCCGTTACGAGAGCATGCAAAATGCATGGGTCTCGAGCTCAGTTTTGAGCACAGGTTGGCATGGGGAAACGTTGCTAGGCAATGAACAGCTGTGGAGAGTCGAGATGAGGAGCACTAGGGGTTCTCTCTGGAAGGTTCTGGGGGGAAAAGTGTCTGAGGTGATGTGACTGTTGGGGTTCAGTAACAAGTGGTGACTGAAGAAAGTAGAAGTGACGGTGGAGTACATAAGGATAAAGAGTGTGACCGGAGAGGTCAGAAAAGAAAGAGTGACATTGAGGCAAAATTGGAGAGAGTGATATTGATGGAGGGTGACAGAGAGGCAGCGGAGTAGATAGAGAAAAAGTGTTGAGAAAAAGTACTGGGTGATCGGATTGAGGAGACGACAGTGACACGGTAGAAAGAGTCGTGGTGGTGAGAAACAGTATCAGTGGTGAGCTGAGGAGACGGCAGTGAGACGGTGAAAAGAGTTGGTGGTGGTGAGAAACAGTATCGGTGGTGAGCTGAGGAGACGGCAGAGAGACAGTGGAAAGAGTCGGTGGTGGTGAGGAAAGGTATCGAGGGTGAGCTGAGGAGTGTCAGCGGAGCTGGGTGTGAGAAATGACAAAGAGTGTTTATGGAACAGCGTTAGAAGAAACATCGGAGCGGAGATAGAGAGAGGAGGTAGTAGTAGAGCATTGAAGACTTACAGAAGTGAGAGTGAGGTGAAGGGAATAACAAGGACATTTGGAGGTGTTCAATTTAGAGGAACTTTGTTTGGGACAAATTCTCTTGTTTCCTCTAATATAAGGACACAAGCTTTCTGTTATTATTACTTTCTGGCCTGATTGTATATATAACATATTTAATTGTTTAATGTGTACTAATTTAATTAAATGTAAATTTAATGGTAATATTTTATGTTAATAACTAGAAATATCAAGACTGAGGGAGAGATTATTGATAGCTATTAATTTAATTATTGTGATTGAGGAGAGGGAGAAGCTGTAATTTCTTAAAACTTTGATTACTTATTGTGTAAATCAATATTTTATATGAATTGTCTTGGATTAATATTCCACTAATTGCATAACTGTAAATTGTATTTGATTATCTAACTCACTTATTTCAATTTTATTGTACAAACTAAAGTTTTCTGCTCCTAACTAGCACTAGCGTCATCAAAACTACAACAAGTAAACACAATTTAAACAGAGTTGTTCTTATTCTATTACACCTCTCCACAATTCCTAACCTTGGGGTAGATCCAGAACTACGTTTGCCGTACGTTTATTCGCGGAGCATATTTTCGTGCACGTAAGTTCGCTACACTCCCCTCGGCACACCCCTTGCACGGATGTATTTTGTCAAGATACGCTTCCCAAACCCTACCTTAACTTTTTCTCACGTAACAGCGTACGTCCGCTAACGGACGTATAGACTACATGAACGTACACCACTTAGCACGCCCATACTGTACACTCTACATACAAACCTCCACCTACTTCACATAAATCGAACGTATTGTTGTCTCACGTAAAATTGCCACGCCCACACGTAAGTATTTACGTGACACATATATGAATTTCCCATACGTTCACAATTACGCTACGTGAATGTGCATATTTTCTATGATGCGCATGCGCAGTGCGTTCTAAACTGCGATTTTACGTCTCCGCCACGCGTAAAATCGCTTCGAAGCGTAGTTCTGGATCAGGCCCCTTGATCTTAACATTCAGTCGTCACAATTATTTCATTTATCTTCATTTATCAATGAATTTAAATTGTTCAAGGTAGAATACCTAAACTAGAATGTGAAAGGTTATGGTAAATGCTTTTTAAGAAATGGATAGTATGTTGATGAATTTATCCTTTCCATATAATATTTTCTGATTCAGTTTGTAAATTGTTTTCTCTGCAACCTCCACTAAGAAATATAAAATGAAACACTATGGGCCAGATCCAGAGGTGAGTGTACGACAGCCTGCGTGGCATTTCTCTGTGTGATTTTCTACTGAGCATGCTCAGAACTGAAGAGCACACATTTCCATTAGATTCAGCTCTGAATGGAATGCAAGCACTGGTGGCTTGCGTTCTAAGGGGTGTGTTTAGAGAGGGAAGTTGTGGAGATACATAGTCAATGTATTGTAAGAGTGAGCTCAAACAAGTGCACCTGATCCAGATCAGAAAGCAGGCGTAAAAAAGGATTGTTTACATCAAAACATTTGCACCGCCACAGGTCATGTCTAAGTCAAGAGGCCTCACCTTCCATGACCTATTTCAGATCCTTCTGTTAGGATGTGGCACTTCTAAAGCATTGCAAAGTGTCTGAATTTGCTGCTGTTGTATTTCGCATGTGTTAATTCATTAGTACATACAGTAGAAATAAAAAAAAAAAAATTTATTTTTTTATTGAAATCCATTCAAAATTATTTTCTCGTAGTTTTTGGGCAATTATATTGCAACAGAAGTGTTCACACTATTCATAACCTTTTTATGCAGTTTAGAAAACAGTGTACAGCACTACTGTTGTGCAACATATTTGGCTGCGTGTGCTTTGAGCTTTGCTGGATGAATCCAATTACAACAAGGACATTGTTGTGTGCGGTTTTCGTACATTATAAATGTTCATCAGATACCCTCAAATTTTAAAGACAACTATTGTCTTTCCTGTTTCCTTTTCAGTTCATTTTAACGGACAATACCATATTATTACTTGAAATTATCATTATGGAAAATATATTGTGTTACAATAATGAAATTATATTGGGGCTGATCCAAAACTCAAGAGTAAGGGCAAAAGTGCAAGCATTAAGCTGAGCAAAACCATGCTGCTATGTGAGGGGTGCATACAGGGCTGGACTGGCCCTCTGGCAGTTCTGGCAAATGCCAGATGGACTGCTGGAGGGATGGACTGGTACCTTGCTGCAGAGAGTTGGCTGTCAGGAGCAGCTGAGATTCTCACTTATACTTGCAGCATAATTAGCATGTCATTAGCATACTGCAAGGAGGATCTCAGAAGCCTTTTTCTGTTGCCTGGTAATCAACCAATCAGCCCATGTGGAATCGCAGCCGGCAACCCAAATCGAATGCGGGGAGGTGCAGCAAGTTCATACTGTGGATACTGGTGAGTCCCGAGGTGCAAACTGATAATGCAGATAATATGTCTTCCTCATCATATTCGTCATCTACATCCATGTCTTCTGTTTCCTCACATGGGCACCCTAGGAGGTTGGGGATTGCAATTGATAGACACCTTAGGAAGAGGGCACATAAGCGTTCGGCAAGCTTAGCAGCCGCTAATATGTTACCCTCGGTAGGCATGGTCCACTGTGAAAACACAGCATTGTCATGGGGGGTTAACGAGAGAAAAAATTAAGAAAGGGCCCTATGTGGACATTTTTGCGATAACTGCAGAAGGAAAGAAGGCTTTGCACGCTCTGCGGAAAAAAGGGGGGTCTTGGGAAGACAATTTTAGAACGCACAATCGCTGGTTTTATGCTTGGTGTACTTTTGCGGATGTTTATTTGGAAACGCGACCCTCGGAGCATAGGGATATTTTGCAGCATCAGCACTTAGTACATTATTTGTTGGTAAAGACAAAAGGAAATGCGTGGAGAGTATATGACGAGCAATTTCGTCGGAAGAGTGATGGCCAAATTAACTGTGGCTACAAGTGACCCAGCAAGTTGGGGAGGTTGGTCAGGATGCTTCAGCCACCAAACGGTTTCAGCAAAGAGGGTGATGTGGGGGGCAAAGTGCTATGGGTTCAATAACTCCACATGCTCCTGCAGGAAACGTCGCCAACCAGCAAAGGATTGCAGTAGGCCAAACGCGTCTGCAACCGCCTCGCGTGCTCCCCCCACCTCTGGGGCTAGGCAAGGCCCTGACCTCAATTGATTTAGTACAGCTACAGAGGTGGCTTTCGTGGTACCTCCACCGTGACATGGCTGCTTTTTTGTTGCAGGGATTTAGGGATGGTTTTGAAACAGTCTCCACCGCTTGTCCGCGCAACTTGAAATCGGCTTTCCAATTCCCCGATATTATTTTTGAGAAAATTTCCAAGGAGTTAAAATTGGGGCGCATGGTTAGTCCCTATCTTGAACCCCCTATTCCAAATTTTGTTTTATCACCTGTGGGTATTGTCCCCAAAAAAGTCCCAGGGAAGTATCGCTTGATACAGCATATGTCGTTTCCACATGGAAGTTCTGTTAATGACTGTATAACAGCTTCGGTGGCTAGCGTCATATACCAGTCATTCGAAGATGCCCTACTAATTGTGCGTAGGTTTGGACACACTGCCCTTTTAGGAAAAATGTATATAGAATCGGCGTTTAGGCTGTTACCCTTACACCCATCCTCTTTTAAGTACATGGGCTTTAAGTTACATGGATTGTTTTATTTAGATCGATGCCTGCCCATGGGCTGTTCTATATCCTGTGCTTATTTTGAGGCATTTGGTTATTTTTTGCAGTGGTGCATTGTCACAGGAACGGGCCACCACGGCATTGCACATTATTTAGATGATTTTTTAGTTGTAGGCCCAGCAGAACTTTCCACGTTTGGCGACATATTGTTTTCTATCGTGGCGTTATTTCATTCCCTGGGGGTTCCCGTGGCCAGAGAAAAAATGAAGGCCTAGCCACAAAAATTACTTATTTAGGCATTGAGTGGATACTGTGGCAGGTTCTGCAGACTGCCTCCAGATAAAGTTAGCCAATTGCATGAGCGTAGGGGCTATGCTGTCAAGAAGGATCACTTTGCGAAAATTGCAATCCCTTACTGGCTCACTCAGGTTCGCTTGCAGGGTTATCCCGACGGGGAAAATCTTTTGCAGGAGACTTGAGTGTGCATCCGTAGGGCTGCATCTCCCTCAAGAATGGATTCGATTATCCAATGATCTTAAAGCAGATCTTGATGTATGGGATGCATTTTTCAGTACGTTTAACGGTGTCAGGCTATGGGCTTTACCGTCGTCTAATAAAGAATTGCAGCTTTTAACGGATGCGAGAGGTAGCGTTGGCTTCGGCGCTTATTTTCAGGGTGAGTGGAGTGCTGGTGCGTGGCCTTCTGCATGGCGAGCTAATGGTTTCACAAAGAACTTGATCCTTCTTGAGCTGTTCCCAATAGTCGTGGCTATCGAGTTGTGGGCCTCACAGTTGCGGGACAGAGACATTGGGCCTGATCCAGAACTACGCCCGCCGTACTAGCTACAATCGGGATAAGCGTAAGATCAGCTGTAAAGCCAATCTGCGCATATGCTGGGCAGATATTGCCCAGCATAGCTACAGCAACACCCAATCAACGATCGTGTGTCCGTAGGAACAGCGTAGTGATGAGGGAGGGAGGGAGGGCTTAGCGTAACAACGCTCCTGTGCGAGCGTATTTTCCATTGCTTAGGCCAGCTGAAGTTAGGGTAGCCTTCAGCCGGCTTAAGCAAGGGAAAATACGGCCACACAGGGGGAGTGTCGGGGAGAGAAAGCACAGCGCATCGGCGTAGTTCTGGATCTGGCCCATTGTCTTTATGTGCGATAATTTGGGCATTGTACAAGCGGTCAACCAGCAAAGTGCATCGTCATTGCCGGCTATGTCCTAATCAGGAATGGAATGCTGATTTATTTCCCGTATTGTTAATATACTATTACGTTAATTGCTAATGTTTGTCTCCGTTTTCATTTACATCGTGGGAACTGATTGTTAAAATTGTGTGGATCTTTGGGCATTCGTTCGTGTATTGGGCGAGTTTGAATCCCTTGGCTTCTGCACTAGGCAATGCGGATGGTTTTAGAGTTATTTGGTTCGGTTGGCGGGGCATGTTATGGGAGGCGTTTCTGGATTCATTTGCCCACCAGGTTGTGTTGAATTGTTGCTCCAATATTGTTGTCATTCACCTGGGGGGGAATGATATTAGGCAGTGTTCTGGTTTAACATTGTTGAATGCGGTTAAGAGGGATTTGCAGCAGGCTTTAGATTGGTGGCTCTCTATCCAGTGGGTCTGGTCAGATGTAATTCTTTGTAGGGTGTGGATGTTTTCTGCAAACGGCTTGGCTATGGACAGGGTACGTCGCAAGTTTAACAGAGCGGTAAGGGTTTTTCTTGAGCAGCGGGGAGGTAAAGTAATTTCTCACCCCGATATGCGTTACAATAAGTTGGAATTGTATAGGCCAGATGGTGTTCATCTTTCTGTTGTAGGCCAAGCATTGTTTATGAGTAGAATCCAGGAATTTTTGAAAGGGGAGTTTGGAGTTGATGGTGGCGGAACCAGACTTTAGGTTCCCGGTTGGTAGCGATAAGCAGTTTGCATTGCTGATAATGGATGTTATTAATTTGTATTCTCTTGGCGCAGGTGGTGGGTGAGCCGAGGCGAGGTGTGGAGTTATTTCAATGCTAGGTCGTATTTAAGGATCGGTCTGAGTGGGGATTCGTTCTAGTCGGACGGTCTTGTTTTCCTATGGTCATGGGTAATGCTGAGGCGGAAGGAGAGCGCAAAAGGTGGATTGCCTGGTACATGCTAATAGTCCTGTCGTTATTTGTTATATGTCAATGCATATCTCTTGTTACAATGCTTCTGCTTATTTGGCCCCTATCAAAAGTAAGGTAGTTAAAGTTAATTGAATAAATTAATTCATATTAAATAAAAATTGTATTTAGGCCCAAACAATGTGTCATTGTCTTCATTATGGTTTGGGGTGTAAGAGGGAAGGGGTGGTTGGGGCACCACTAAGACCGGATTACGCACATGTGGAGTTTAATACTCCGCACCTGAGCTTTCAACTGTCACACTCACCTGGTGAATTGATATCATTATAACAAGTGACGTTTCAATGCTGGAAGGAGCTGAGAATCGCTCTGCCTCTGAAAAAGCAGAGAAATTGTAACATCCCAAAAACAGGGGCTGTTCAAGTTGGTGTAGCAGGCCCAGGGAAGACAGTGGGAACAGCATGTGGGTGGTTGCCTAGCAACCACCAGCTGACTGAGGGACGCTTCAGGAGTGGCATGAGGCAGCCTAGAAGCTTCTGGGGCGTGAGGTAAAAGAGC
>WWET01000394.1:495666-514211 GCA_011038615.1 Limnodynastes dumerilii
ATATATATATACATAGTAAATATATATATATATATATATATATATATATATATATATATATATATATATATATACACTGTATGTTTAGTGCTTACAAAATCCATGATGTACAAACTACAAATCTGGGAATGAACACCTGAGTATCTGAGATCTTATACTTAAAGGCAGCACAAGTTTTCCTACAGTTCATATGCTCTGGTTTTTAGCCACATTCTCTGTAAAGTAATATATATATATATATTTCCAAAATACAGACAGCCAAAAATTAATTTTCAACTGTGTCTATTACTAAAATGTCACTAAATTGAACATTTTCCTAATGAAAATGATGAGTTTATCCTTTGGATGATCGATTGCTTCTCCTCATCGAGGCAGGAGCAATCGATTTTATAGCCATTTCAAAACTGGCTGGTATAAAATAGGCCTTTCAAAAAAAGGCTGTTCTGACTGCACCCACATCACTCTAGTGCATTCATGATTTATCTTCCTTCCTCCAATGGCATCCTTTTGACATTTTCCATTTCAGACATTGAGGTGTTTGTAATGCACAGAGAACAATACACAATCAGAATTCTGTTGCCATCAATGACAGATGGGACAGTTGGGATATGTGTATGTCTCAAATGGTAGTGGTCCTGGGTAAAAGGATCTGACATCCTGACAATCTGATTTTTATTTTGAGGAGTTTACTTTAAAAATATGTTTTTGGTTGGATATATTCTAGAACACCAACCATAGTCAAGAAGTCTCTGGATATTTACAAAAAATAAATAACCATTATTTAATTTATGGGCTCCATGTGCAGATAAAATTTACATGTACCAGTGCAGTAGTAAAAGAATTGTATGCAGTTAACTGGTTATTTTAAAGACCTATAAAGAAATGACTAAATTTAACAAACAAGAGACTCTAAAATAAAAAAACTTCCATGCAAATATATTAAATATGCATGCATAAACAACTACTATTTATAAATAACTCTGGATGGCAGGTAATATTGCTATATATGGTACATAGGTACATTATAAAGGCCAAATGATAATAATGCAGGTCAAATGACAATAGCTACATGTAGAACCCAGATAAAGACGTGAGAGCAAGTAATGCAATATAGAACATTTAAGGAACAGACTCTGGTTAGGTTGAAGAATGATTGATAAAAGAAAAAGTGGGGTGATTAGCATGTACACGAACAGCATGCAAAACCCAGAAATGTTTGCTTTAACAGAAGTGAGTCATTTCAGCTTACTGGAGTGCATATAAACATTATTGCACACTAACTGAAACTTTAAGTATTCTCAGAAGCTTAGATTTGCTAATGACAGATCTCCTCCCATATGACAAAACTGGCTTCACTGATTGAATCCCTTTTTGTTCCCCCCAGTGTCTGTGTTGGTTTCCTCTGGGTGCTCCGGTTTCCTCTCACAGTCCAAAAACATACTGGTAGGTTAATTGGCTGCTTACTAAATAAAATGAATCTGTCTGTGTGTGAGTGTGACCCAGGGCCAGATTTACTATGCTGCGGGTTTGTAAAAGTGGAGATGTCACCCATAGCAACCAATCAGATTCTAGCTGACATTTTCTAGTCTGTAATATAAAAGTGAGAGTTAGAATCTGATTGGTTGCTATGGGCAACATCTCCACTTTTCCAAACCCGCAGCTTAGTAAATCTGGCCCCCGATG
Source organism: Limnodynastes dumerilii (assembly GCA_011038615.1). Lineage (NCBI taxonomy): Eukaryota > Metazoa > Chordata > Amphibia > Anura > Limnodynastidae > Limnodynastes > Limnodynastes dumerilii. The sequence goes on from WWET01000394.1 coordinate 497,350, forward strand.
TTCTCTGTTAAGCACTGCATTTTGCAGTGGTAGACCAGGCAATGTCTGTGTTCACGGCTGCATGCACTACACCTGATCCAGATTTAAGTCAGAAATCCATATGTTAGCCTTCATCGCAGAGGTTAACGTAGGGATTTTGGCATGCTAAATTTTGCACGCAGGAGTGCAGGACACTGCACCTAAACTCCTACGTGCAAAATTTATTCTGTGGCCAGGAACCTGCCTTAAGTATTCCGCATGCATCTCTGTGCATGTGGAATACTGAATTGTACATAAGGGCGTTTACTGTACAATTAAAATACCTATTTCCCCCACCAGGTGTAGGGGAGCCTGAATTCTGCATGGAATGCAGCATCGGGTAGCTGCGTTCCATTGCAAAAATAATGTGCAGTAACAATTGACAGCTGACTTGCGCACATAACACACGTCAAGTCAGCTTCATTTTTTTTATTCTGGATCCGGCCCAATGTGTGTAAGCTGCTGGGAGCCTCTGTTGACATAACATCAGCTGCTGGGAGTCTCTCTGCCAAACCTTGCAGACAGTGTAGTCAGGTAGCAATTCTGAGCAGATGGAAGAAGAAAAAAGATAAGTTAAAGCGAGAAGCTTACCATTACCATCGCCACCCTCAAGGGTTTTAATTTAGGACAGTATTCAGACTTAAGAGTGTTTTAAGAGCACACAGCATAGCAAAAGTCTCCACTTATGTGGCAAGAGAACTCCCATGACACTCCCCTCTGACAGACAGAATTTAACTGACTTCCGAGTGCCATAGCCCTACCATAACTTCTCTGTGCGTATTGTTGTGCAGACATAGTGAATATACGCATGGAAATGCCTAACCCAGCCCACACTGTACAATATAACTGCCTCTCCCCACACACATTACATATTCTCCCATGTACAGAGTATAGTCACTCCCTGTCATATAGAGTTGTGCACATGTGGAAATAAACTCTGTACCAATGAGATCTGATGTGTAACATCTGCCGCGCATATGCGCAGATCACTAAAAACCATTACCCACATGGCATGTCTGAATACGGTCCTTAGAGTGTAATATGCATTCATATGTTGAGCAACCAATTACACTGTTTTATTCTTTTGAAATCAAAAGCTATGGTTCGATCATAGAATACTACCATATAATTGCCACCATTCTTATGGGTTCGCTCAATGCTAAATTTGTTGAAAACGATAGGGCAGCACAAGAGTATTATTTATAGGAGATCTCGAATAGACCAAAGCAGTTTGCGCCTCTGCATTCAGAAACTGTTGAATGCTGATAGCAGCTGTCATTTCTGAATCCAGTATTTTCTGTGTAACTGCCATAGTCGTTAGAAAGTATTTCATAGCCTATTTTTTACTGCAGGCTACATGGCTCTCTGTAACTATCACTTACTGAAGAGAATGACCATTTATCTGAAGTGACAGCGCTATGGTACCCAGCCACCTCTCACAGAACAGCCTTCAAAACGCATTCAAATCATTCTCATAAAGGAGCGTAACAAGATTAATCAAGGAGCAAGATTACCGGTGAATCACTTACGGTATATGATTAACACTTTTTCTGTACAACAAATAGGGGTCTTTACTATCCGGGCGATAAATAATCAAACAGAACTTTGTTGTCTCTTATCCATCACAAATATTTTGTACTTTGATGTGCTGCTTCTTCAAAATGAAGTGAATCTTCACTTCAAAGTGAGGGATAACATACACACATCTTATATTACTTAGTTTGTTAAGTGTCTCTGTGGCAGGATATTTTTCAGAAATGAAGCACCTTACAATTACTTTTCCTATTGAAAAATAGAAAAGTAGAAAAATAGAAAAGTTGGTGGGTAATTCTCGCTCACACCACTACTTCTGCAGTCCCTCTCAGATTGAGGATATCTACACAAACCCCACAAGCATACAAATTACTAGAAGGGAAAGTGCTGGGCGAAAAACGAACTTCTAAATAAAATATATTCATAGAAATTAGTATATTTATATCAGGGTTGCCGACTCTCCCGGAATATCCAGGAGACTCCCGAAATTTGGGCTGTTCTCCCAGTATCGCAGGAGAGCCAGCAACTCCTTTGCAAGTCCCATGCCCCTGTCACCCACCCCCCACTATTGTAATCCCTAGAGTTACTAGGGATGGGTGGAACCCCTCAGAACAGGGGGCCCTGTGGCATTCATCCTGCATCCAGGGTTGGCAGGGGAAGGGAGGGCCATTCGGAATCTATTTCTTCTCTTTAAGATCTTACGAAGGAAGAAATAGCTGCCGAATGAGCCCCCCTTCCCGTGGTGGGACTGTCCCTATGCATGGCCCGAAAAAGGGACGGGGTTTACAGTGCAGTTAGGCCCCACCCCTTTTGAGGTCTGCTAATTGGGACAGTCCTGTCTCCGGTAAGGAAGGGTGGGGGTGGGGGGCCCTTGTACAAATGCTGCACAAGGGGCCCTTACTTCTTAAAACGCCCCTGCCACCGAGAGCTACTGGACAATCCTGATTCATATCATAATTCTATGAATATATTTGATTTAGAGGTTAGTTTTTCACCCAGCGCTTTCCTTTTTAGAAATTTGTATTTCTTTCTATACTTTTCCTATTGATTTAATGGAAAAACTACAAATCTCCTTTTACTTGTATTATTTTCCATGTCTCCAAGACGCCTCTTATAAATATTGACTCACTTGTGTTCAAGCAGAGACTTATTCATGGGAACAAGAAAGAAAGTTCTGTGCTGTTGTGCTGTGAGGGTAAATGAGTCTGTTTTTCACAATTGGTTCTACATATGGAATACCTGACCTTTTGATTACACCATCTGTGCAATGAGCGTGTACATTCCAAATACTAACACAGTTTTCTAAGTGTGAAACAGAAAGTACAAACTCAAAAAGCAGAAAGAACAGAACACAAAGTGCATTACAACATCCACTGTGTGGGAGTGTCTGATATTGCAAGCGTCTTAAGGGAAGATGCAGATTTTATGTAACAAGCGGGGCCAATAGCATGGAGGAAAAGTGGACAGCTGGGTTTCCCGTCCAATCAGGTACAGGCAAATACATCACTTTAAAATACCTGGACAATTACTGGAAGCATCTTTCATTTGTACTAGAGGATTATTATCCCTTAATAGCATATTGTCCTGCAACTGCTTGTTGCGGATCATGATGTATCTAGTCTGTAGTCACAGAACTGCCTTTTGGGTGTACAAAGGTGGTCACACAAGAGGGCAAGCTCTGGCTGGAATTGTTGCCTTGCCTTTGCTCCTACCAAATACAGGAGTGATTTAATTATATTAACACATGTGAGGATGCTAGGCCAGCCACTTATAATTGGACACATATGACATAAACATCCCTGTCATTGTTTTTATAAAGACATACATGCATGTACATAAACTTCTAAAAGCCATGCAATATAGATATTTCATATGTGTCCAGTTTTAGAAGACTGATCTGTAAACCTGTAAAAAAAAAAAGTTCCTATATTATCTTATAATCACTCCATTTTCCTGCGCTATTCTGCAGGTTTTGCTTTTATTAAATTGCTGATTTACTTTGCACATCCCCCAGAGACCTCCCTAGGCACCTGGAAAAATATGAAAAGTTCTGTAGGTAATTACAGTATGCATTTTATGTCATGATACTGTCTGGTACAATCTTCTTGGTGTGGTTATTCTGTGCAGACATTACTGCATTCCTCATTGGTAGCATGCAGTGTCTCAGAATTCAAGCAAACATGCTAATAAGGTTGGTCCATGAAGTTTAAATCTGCAATAATTTGCTGGTCATCACCTTTTAGTTGGCAATGCTCTGCAGCTCACTATTGCTGTGGAAGATCAACACTTTTATTCTAAAGGAAAGCTTTCGAGCTATGGAAGTACTTGTGTCTGCAGTTTACTCTAGTGTTGAAGAACAGCTGTTAGAAGGACACATCTGGCTCTGTAGCTTCTTATTTATAGGTGAAGGCACCCATCATTGTAGAACACAGACAGCCATCTTTCATACTCCATGCACTCCATCATAGTTGCTCCCTTCTCAAAGAAATGGCAAGAGAGCAGTCAGTGGCACCTCCTTCTCTCCAAGCAGTGTATCCCTTTTAAGACTGCTCCCTTTGTTTAGCACCTTCAATTTAAGTGACATCTTTTTAACACTTCCAGCCACCAAGCCATCAAAAAAAAAATCCTCATTAAAGACTGGGTTCCGGCTATTCTTGATAATGGTGCTTCTCTGGCGATGAACCTTACCAGGATTCAGGTAGAGCACCACACAGCAGTTCACTCCCTTTAAGTCACCAATCTTGTCAAAGAGGTGCTCTGCTGCAATTAATCGAACTCTGAGACGGGCATTTGATGGGTCATACTCTGCTGCTAACCTCATACTTCCTCCTTTACTGAGTCCTACACTGTGCTCTTTCTGTAGAAGGTTCATGTTTTGCAATCCTTGCTGGCCAGAACCTAGACCAACACCCTTGGCACCTCGTGCCCTTCTTCTGGGCATGCTAGGACTGGTGTCTGCTGAACTGCACTCATCTGTAGATAGTGAACTGTTTCGAGCAACAGAGTGTTTCAGTTTGATGAGTTTTGATTGTGTGTCAGGAGTGAAGATCTTCAGTAGAGAGACTGAGCGTGAAAGTAATGGTGAGCTAAATGGTGAAGACTCAGCAGAAGAACAGGTATCACTTTCACCACCACTGAAATACCTGTAGGGATTCATCAAGGACATTCCAAAGTCTGATGGATTCAGCTGAGATCCTCCCCCTCCTCCTTCTGTTCCACTTCGTCTCTGAGAACTGGGAGAACTGGATTGTGATGGACATGGGGAAAGAGATCCCTGTTCACTGTGAAAGAGTGACTCTTTTCGTCTGGTATGGGGACTTTCCATCAATGTCACAAACCCGTATGATGTCTGAGCCTTTGGTACATATGGAAGAGACATGGCAGTTTGAGATTGAGGATCTGCATTGGTACCTAGGTCTTCTTCTGAAGCCCACTCATCAGCACTTTCAATCTGAATGATGTGGCGGTTTGCAGCTTTTACAAGGTTTCGGCTTTCTGAAGCAGCTTTGGTTGGTAAACGGGGGCTACGCTGAGGACGACGGCCTGACAAGTTTTGTTCAGATGCAGAGGTGCCTATGTTGGGCTTGGACAGTACTCCATCACCTGCAGTGGCACCTTCCACTCCACCTTCAGCTGGAATACTGAGTTTAGGCGGGATAAAAAAATCTGGAATCTTGTCCGGAGTTAGAACATTGCTATAAGATCCACTCTTGGATTGTTTGTCACCAGATTCTCCTGTCTGTCTACTCCCACTATGGTCCACTGTGCCTCTGATCCTCTCCAACAACCACATTCTTTATGGAAGGAATACAAATGGGTACAGGAGATGGATGTTGCTCCCTAGAAAAAGAACAAAGTTTTGTACATAAATAATTTTACTGCTACAGTTATTATATTATTATTATTATATATTTAGTTGGGTTTTTTTGTTTTTTTTTAAACTTCCATTACATTGGACACCTGCTGTTTGCTAATGCCAGCATTTTCCCAGTAACATGCACTGATCTGCATTCATAAACATTTTAGACTAGGAGAGGAACAAATCTAAGCATTAATTATGAGTCAGCTATCATTTTGAAACTGTGCACTTGATAATGTCCTTAACTGAAGACCAGAGACAGTGGTGGCCATAACCAAAGCCCATACAGGCAGCTGCCTTGGACGTCGTGGGTTAGGAGGCCCTACAGGCCAGGTCAAACCCTGCAAACAATGGCTGCCCTGGCCCATGTAGCCCTCAAAGGGGATCATAGGAAAAAGCTGTGTTGTGGATGGATGCTAAACTAATCTCTTAAACTAAGAACCACATTTCTGGGCTGTGCAGCTAGTGCCGTGCAGCTGATGTTTTGCAATTGACGACATCATCAAGACACTTCAGCCTAAGACATTTTAAATCAAGACCTTGGCCCAGATCCAGAACAACGCTTGTGAGGGAATTTACGCGTGGCGGAGACGTAAAATCGCCTTTTGGTAAGTACTGCGCATGCGCACCATAGAAAATACGCTCAGTAACGTAGCGTAACTGTGAACGTATTGTCCATTCACGTATGTGTCACGTAAATACTTACGTAAAATTGGTACGCCCACACGTGAGTCCAAAATACGTCTGAAATACGTTAAGTAGGCGGGGGTTTGTATTTAAAGTGTACAGTATGGGCGTGCTTAGCTGCGTAAATACGTGTTGCCCATACATACGTGTGCGGATCACTGCGGTTACGTTGGCAAAAGTTAAGGTAGGGTTTGGAAAGCGTATCTTGACAAAATACGTACGTTCAAGGGGTGTGCCTAGGGGAGTGTATAGAATGTACGCACACGAAAATACGCTACGCGAATAAACGTACGCCAAACGTAGTTCTGGATCTACCCCCTTATCATTACTCATTCCGTTTTGCCTTGTTCTCCTACATTCTTTTTCCTCTAAATGTAAAATTGTTTGCTCAAGGAATGTTATAAACTACTGTAGATGGGACCATATGCCATAGATACTAACCTTTTTATAATTTATGAGGGCTGTATGTGACAGAAAACACATAGTTCCATTTAGAAGAAGCAATTTTTTTTTTGTGAGCCACATATTTTTTTATGTTTGATGAGGTCCTTTCTAAATTTTCAGAAAATTACAACCATTCTACATTTTGCTCTAATTGGAGTAGAAGTGTAGATCCAATAAGAAGGTGAGGGTCGCAAGGGACTTTTTTTGATTGCTTTTACCTCGCAGAGTAGTAGCAAACGATCCACGGAAGAAAGAAGATGCTGCAACGAATGGTGAGTATTAATGTAACCCCAACCCTTACCCTAATCCTTTTCATTACCCTAACCCTCCCTTCCTTGCAGCCTGACCTAAGACTCCATTCCCCACAGCCTAACCCTAAGGTTTCCCTCCCCACACTCTAAGCCTAAGACTTCCTTCCCTGCAGCCTGACCCTAACACTCCTCCCCGCAGCCTAACCCTAAGACTCTCCTCCCTGAAGCCTGACCCTAAGACTCCTCTCCCCACAGCCTAGTCCCAAGACTCACCTCCACGCAACCCAACCCTATGCCGATTTGCATACTTAACCATTCATAAAAAATATGTTTATAATATTAATATTTTTGAAATAGAGACAGAAGAAAATTAGCTTTTGACTGTCTGTATCTCGGAAAAAGCAGTCTGGCATTGGCGACTGTACCCCCAGGTCACCCCCCCTGCGTGTATAACATTACAAGAAAGGAACATTACCTTAAGATTTGCATGCCGTCCCCACGTAATATAGGGAGGATTCATAAATCTCGTCAGGGTGTAAGAGCTTTAACATACCCCCTTGCATACATTGCATACACTTCCCACCCTTCCTCACCCTGGCCTTGGAAAGACCTGCAGCATGTCATTCTAGATTCTGAGGATCCAATCTGTGCTGGAATCTGCTGTCTGTGTATACATGATTACAAAATGTGTCTGGCTTATTAGTGTGATTATAATTATTTGTTATTGTTATTTATATATAATGGCAAAAGATTGCAATAGATTTTTTCTGACCAGATGACCAGTAAAAGCCATCAGTCTTAAATAAAAGCATTTCTTGTTGCTTCATATATTGCACGGCCATTGGTCTTCCTCAGACTGCCCATATTGCACACAGACATGCCAAGTTACTTCCAAAGAAACATTTAAACATTTTCTATTATGCACACCTTTAAAAAACAGTAAAGTTTAGAAAAATACATATATTCCCGAATGCCAAACTAGGGCAAAGTTAGCCCCCCCCCTAATGTACATGAAAAAAATGTTAGCTTGTATACGCGTCCAAAGAGAGGTCCTCAAAAACTCTCCTCAGAATTTTTGTCCTCCATGTTATTTTGCAATTATAATCCATATGGTGTATACAAAATACAAAAACGATACACATACAGTACAGCACTGATCAATTTTAAAAAGCAGTTTTTCACCAAAAGATGTGATTCTCAAATACATAAATAAAATACTGAAAATAATTTTTTAAAAAAAGCTTTTTTTTTTCTCTACTGACAATAGTTTTAGCGTGTGGGAACAATTATTTACATAGAAACATAGAAAGTGACAGCAGATAAGAGCCACATGGCCCATCCAGTCTGCCCATTTGTTTTTTTTTAAACCATACTGACCCTAGACCATATTTACTCTCAATTTAGTTTGAGATTTAGGATACCCTTATATTTATCCCAAGCATTTTTAAGCTGTTCTACTATGTTAGCCTCAACCACCTCAGATGGGAGGCTATTCCACTTATCTATCACCCTTTCAGTGAAGTAATTTTTCTGCACATTTCCTTTGAATCTACCACCCTCCAGTTTGTATCCATGCCCTTGTGTTCTATTACACCTTTTCTTTTGAAAAATGGTACCCTCCTCTAGCTGGTCACAACCCTTGATGTATTTGAAAGCTGCTATCATGTCCCCCCTCTCCCTTCTCTGCTCCAAGCTATACATGTTTAGTTCCTCTAGTCTTTCTTGGTATGATTTGTTACAAAGGCCATGGACCATTTTAGTTGCTCTTCTTTGAACAGTCTCTAATGTATTTATGTCTTTCTGGAGATATGGCCTCCAGAACTGAACACAGTATTCTAGGTGAGGTCGTACCAATGATCTATAAAGCTTCATCACTACTTCTCTCTTTCTGCTACTAATTCCTCTCCCTATGCAACCAAGCATCTGACTTGCCTTTCTTATTGCTTTGTTATATTTCTTGGCTATCTTTAAGTCACATGAAATAATGAATCCTAGATCCCTTTCCTCCTCAGCAGTTTCTAATGTAGTGCCATTAATGACATATTGAGCTTTTGGGTGCCCCAAATGCATGATTTTGCATTTTTTGTCATTAAACTGCAGTTGCCACACTCTTGACCATTCCTCCAGTCTACCTAGATCATCCCTCATTTTGTGTACCCCTCCTGGTGTGTCTACCCTGTTACATATCTTTGTGTCGGTCACAAAGCATGGAGATTACTGGTCCAGACAATACCCTTTCCATAGGGTTTCCAGCCGCACTGACTCTGGTTTTCTATCACCTATAAAGATATTAAATAGCACTGGTCCAAGTACAGAACCCTGGGGTACTCCACTGGTGACCTTGGGCCGTATTCAAAGAACCGTATTCATGGCAAGTTGCGTGCGTATTTTTAGGTACGTTTCAACTTTTTAAACTTTTTTTTACGTAGTATACATAGACTATATGCACAAATCCGTGCCTCACGGACGTAATTGTAAAATCGCACTTGGTTACATGCGGCGGATATGCGCCGCAAAAATACGCACATGAAAATGTTAATAAACATGGGTGAGGGAAGGCATTTAAATGAATGTGTGCGCAACTAACATGAATCGCACGTATGAAGAACACATAGGCACTCAACTGCTGACGGAAAGTTACAAGTGGTCTATGGACTTGTAAGTCACCGACAGCACAGCCGAGGGGAGTGTCATGGGTGTGAGGGGGTTTGGCCTGCACCGGCGGTGCGTATAATTGCATTATTTTAAGGAAACGGATCTCTGAATATGGCCTCTTACCATCCGCAGAAGGGATTCCATTTACTACTACCCTCTGTTGTCTATCATGTAACTGTCGAAACTGAATTGAAACATTGGTATTAAACTTAAATATAAAATTAATCTTTGCAAAGGTTCATGAACAAAGGACCTCAGAAAAGTGTGGGAAAATATAAACGCAGATTTACGCAATCATTAGAGTGTATGTGGTTACTTTTGCAGGCTTTTGTCTTGTGCAATATTTCTCATTAATAAACGCACTGACATTCATAATTTCATATAGGACATGTTTAATGTACAAATGTGTTCCAATTTACTAAAACTGTATTTTATATTCGCAGACGTTTAATCAGCAAATTGTCGCTGATCGACGTATGAATGTTATACTTATATCATATTTAGACTTGTAGTGTAGAGAACAATGCTGTATTAGCAATACTATTTTCCGCTGAAAGATTGTATAAAGCGAACGCAAGTTATAGGTATTAATAAAGTATGATATGAAATGTTTAGTTTAATGACCCTGTTAGATAGGCCACATGTTCAATTATGCTGATTAACCTCTGGAGTGGAAACAAAGAAAGACCCCAAGACCAATGATGAGCCAGGAATCCAGGATGACTGTGAGGACTCTCCAATCGAGATGTGAACTGTTACCCCTTTGATCCCAATTGTTAAAAACGATGCCCAGGCTCTGAAGGCTAGGCTTTTGTATTGAAGTTTCGCTGAGTGCATTTGTTTCGCGCTGCTGTCTCAGGCTCCTGCACTTTTTGGATTAACTCTTTCCCTTTTGATATAAACACTTTTTATGGGTTGATTTAAAATCACTTTTGTGGGTTGGACCGCATCTTCGACTGGTTGGGTATTTTTAGGTATAATTGCGAATTACCGCAGTGCGTACTTTTGAGGGCACGGACTCAACAATTTGGGGGCTCATGAGCGGAGGTCTTTTTTTCCCCGGCGCACGCAGGATTCGGTCATCTAACAAAAGGTCTGAAGTAAACGAAAACATTTTTATTTGCTATTCTTTTGTACATAGTGTTAGTTGACCAAATACTGCATACTGCGGGTGGAATACAGACTTTATATTTGGGACAACTGGTGCGTGAGTTCGCAACTACACACTAGTCAAGTCTGAGTTATTCATTAAGTGCTAGTTGTACTAAAACGTTGCGATCGCATTTACAGCACAAAACCACATGTATTTATCATATCATTGCCACATGTGCTAAGTTTCTTTATTTTCCTGGTAGTACTGCTGAGGTGGAAACTGTAAACTACTGCACTTTGAAAAAGAAGTTCTTTAAGTAATTAATGTTTTAGGATAGGACTGAAATCGTTGTAGGGAATCCCTCTACATAACAGGGGGAGTAGTCGTTGTGTATTTGCCTCCCTTTTGAGAAGAAGGTTCAGGGTGTTCTGGACTTTATTAGCATTGGTTAAGCTGGTGTGAAATAGTTGCTCTGCCGACGGGCAATTGAGAAGTTTGCATGTGGGAGATTTGTGATCTCCACAGTGAGAAGAGATAACGCTGTTTTTGATGTGTTCTGATAGTGGGTATTGACAAAACTATATTGTTGTGTACGCTGTGTTGTTGGAAATTTTGTAGTATTGTTTCACTTGCGTAGGTACGCTTGTGTGTATGTCTTGCCCTAGAGTTTAGGCGATTTTACTATGGGTAGCGGACTATCGAAAGAGGGTCTTTCGGGGGTATGGCAGGTGGCCCATGTACAGGAAATTGGACCGGATATGCCGCAGGGGTCGGCTATGTTTATAGGAATATATAGGAAATATGGTGTGATTGCAACTAAGTTTTGCAAGGATTGGACAAGAATGACCAGTCTATGTGAAAGGAGATATCCAAGTGTTGGTAGTTTCGACGAAAGCATTTTAAACAATGTGAGTTTCCAGATTTGTAAGATTAAATATAACAAAAGGCGGGAAAAGTACATAAAGAGTCTGGTATTGTGGCAGCACGAGGCTGAAGAATGGAGCAAAAAAGCTGCGGGCACATTCCCGGCGCGCGCATCCGCGAACACATTGCGTGTTCACACAAATCCTGCACTCGCGACTACTACGCAAGCACCTCCTCCTTACATGGAAAGGGGAAGGATGATTTGTGTTTTAACTTTGTTTGTTTGTCCGGAACCTACTAATGTTTCTTTACATGGTGATTTAAATGCTAAAAATGTTGTAGCTAGATTGTATCCAGTGTTAGACAAGGAATTAGTTAAGGGTAACATAGAAACTAGTGATAGGGAAGATGACCCATCATTAATATCAGCCCTTGCACACATAATTTAATTGCACACTAACCACAGTAAGCAAGGGAAAGGTACACATGCATCAACAGCTGCACTACAAGTACCAGTATTACCTGTTACAGCCATTCCCCCTGCCTCATTTCAGGTTGCGGACGCAAGCACTTTACTTCAAGATGCTATCGCATCGCTTCCCGAAGTTACCACAGTCGTACGCCCAAAAGATACGCACACCTCACCCATCATAGAAGTTATAGCACCACCTACCCACGCTTTTAATAGCGAAAACCCGCAGTCTACAGACATATCTGTAGATGACACACCAGCACATGTAACTAGGTCAATTACAAGCAAAAACCCTGTTTGTCTAGATAAATCTGGTAAACACAGAAATTGTTAAGGGTGTGATGGATTGTACCCAGTGCGTACACTCAGTGTACCTACTGGAAATACAAATGGCGAAGGGATTGTGCCTGCACGGTTGCTATCTCCAGTTAGAACATGTAAATTGCGAAAAAAAGACATCCGAAAGTTCCTTTTCGGATGTTCCTTTTTCGAATACTTACCAATTTTGACTTTATTTTAATGAATGCCGTTCAACATACTTCACCCATTAATTTTCCCAATAAGCGATATCCCTCCTCCGCACCTCCGTTGCTGCTAGCACTGCTATCGCCGGACCAGGGACAGGTGAGTAAACTATCTGTGCAGGGTAGGGAGGGTTAGGGTCAGGCTGTAGGGGAGGGAGGGCTGCAGGGGAGGGAGGGTTAGGGTCAGGCTGCGGGAGATGGAGGGTTAGGGTTAGGCTGCAGGGGGGGATTGTTAGGGTCAGGCTGAGGGGGATGGTGGGGTAGGGTCAGGGTAGTGGGGGTCCTGTGTACAGTTCTTGGGGTAAAAAGTTCCCATGAAAGTTCTATGGACCCTTAATGTATTTGTATATAATAATCATATCTCCTCTTGGACGCTTTTTTTTTATCTTAGTATCATTCAGATCACCTTTGGACCTCTTCCTCTGTCAGACAAGCATTAAGTTATGGTGTGAATGTGTTTCTATTCTTATGCGTTATTCCTAACATTTGTTCCTGCCTAGTAAATACTGAAGAAAAGAAAGTGTTTAATACCTCTGCTTTTTCCTTATCCTCACTGATCAATCCACCCGTCTCACTTTTTATGGGTCCTTTATTGTCTTTTTTGAACCTTTTTCCATTTATATACTTAAGAAACCTTTTAGGGTTTGTCTTCCTTTCTATTGCAACTTGTTTTTCATTTTCTATTCTTGCCTATTTCTTTTTTGCACTTTTGATTACATTCCTTATAGATATGGAAGGATTCCTCAGTCAGTCCCTTCATATTGAAACAATTTAAATGCATGCTTCTCCTTTTCATTTCTTATCTAATTTTTTTATTTAGCCACATTGGTTTTTGACTATATATATTGTATCCATGGATGTATCCACTCCCCCCGCATTGTAAGCAAGTTGTCAGAGGCTTTCAACTTCCTTCAAGTAATGGTCCCACCCAGCTCCGCCCCCAGTCCTGCTTGGCGCCATATAGTCTCGCCCATCCAGACTAGGGCCCCGTATTTTTGTTATTGGGCCCAATTCTTTTTCCTTCCGCTGTCGATTGTATCACCGTGTCATGATGACAGTGAGGTTTTTTATTTTACCATATTTTGTATATTTCAGAATAAAGGCACACTCAATTGATATTTATGCTCAATCATACGCGATACAGGTACTATGGTGACAGTCACAAATTCAACAGTGATATTGCCATAATGTTAGCAGCGTTACAAAGCTGAAAGTTATAAGGTCAGCATAGTACCCCTTTGTAACAAAGGCGTTTAATAAAAAAAAAAATCTAAATGAATTTTATTAAAATAAGAAATAGCACACATTGGCCCGGATTAACACCTAAGAAACAGTTGCTTCTTAGGTGCATATCTTTAGTAAATGACCTACTACGCATGCATAGCAGGTCCTTTATGCAATCTACGTATCAGTTCGATACAGAGTATTTTAGGTAAAAAGAGGCAGCGTAATGCCACCTAGGGGATGGTTTTGGTAAAAGTGGGAGGGGGAGGTATTTAGATTAGCCGGGGAGGGCGGGGGGGAGGCGAGGAGCGGCAGTGTCCGTGCGGACATTGCACGGATAGTTAAGGTAGCCCTAAGGTACCTAAAAAGGGGGACGGGATAGGGGCACAATCTGCAAATCCGATCCTGCATCCAGAAAGTATTCAAAGCGCGTCCTTTTCTCCCGGAGGCAATACAATGTCTGGGAATAGTATTATTCCCGGACACTGTATTGTCACATACACAGTGCCCGGACCGCTGCATCCAGGCACTGTGTATGTGTTGCTATGGCAAGGTAATGTTTAATTAAAGTATGTGAGGGGGGAGTAATGTAATTATATTATGTGAGGAAGGGTTATGTGTAATTATAGTATATGAGGGAGGGGGGTAATGTGTAATAATAGTATGTGAGGGGGGGTCATGTGTAATTATAGTATGCGATGGGGGTAATGTGTAATTATAGTATGTGAGGGGGGGTATATGTAATAATAGTATTCGGGGGGGTAATGTAAGGTTATAGCATGGGAGGTGGGGATAATGTGAAGTTATAGCATGTGGGGGTTGAGTGTAGTAAAAATAAGATCTTTAGCAGTATCCCATGAAAGGAATGTAGTTAAGAGAAAGGAAAAATAATCAGAAAAACTATACAAGCCCTACAGCCACAGTCACATACACCCCCACACATGTCATATAATACCATGTCCCATGTATGTACCAAAATCTTTTGTCCAATGTTTTAGGTGTGGAAAGCAGGGGCACAAATCAGGGTACATACATACTAATAACCACTGGAGACAACAGGAGCCTTATAGACCCAGGGAAGAATTCAGAAGGGAAAAAGGGGATGAGAGATTTTAGGATAGGAGAGTAGATCATGCTATCTCATATGCCAGAAGGGATCAGGCAGCTGGTCCCCAAATCTAATGAGGATCAGGTCATACCTGTGATCTCATGCAGATAGGATTGATTAGTAGGTCAAAATTGCAGGCATTAATTAAACCTTTCTTGTGGACACAGGTGCGGCCAGATCTGTACTAACTTCTCCTCTTGATTTACCCTTAACCAGGAAAACCATACACGCAGTAGGAGTCTTGGGGGAAGGTGCAACAGTATCCTCTAATGACCCCCTCTGAAGTCACAATTGAGCCTCTACACACTAAACATTCTTTTCTTCTTGTAGCATCAGCTCCTACCAATCTACTCAGATGGGACCTGCTGTGAAAGATGAGTTGTGTAGTCTATTGTACTCCTGGTGTATTCTTGGATATCCCAGGATCCCATGGACAGGAAGTTCAGGATATGCTAGAGCAGTGTTTCTCAACCTCGGTCCTCAGAGACCCCTACCATATTTTCTAGGTTTCCTTAAAGAATCACAAGTACTATAATGAGTACCACCTGTGAAGCTTTTAAAATGTGTCAATTAGTAATGAACACACCTGCGCTCCAGCAGTGAGACCTGAAAAACATGCACTGTTAGGGGTCCCTGAGGACCGAGGTTGAGAAACACTGTGCTAGAGGCTCCTTCTAAGTTAATGGTTCTTTCCCCTGGTTTAATGCAGTTCCCAACACAGGTAGAGGAAATGTTGTCACAGTTGCCAGGTCCCCTGTGGACCAAGAATGGGCAAGACACTGGATTGATGGCAAATGTGTCTCGTGCGATATTACTCATTAATAAACACACTGACATTCCTAATTTCATATTCATATTCATGTTTAATGTACAAATGTGTTCCAATTTACTAAAACTGTATTTTATATTCGCAGACGGTTTAATCAGCAAATTGGCAGCCGATCGACGTATAAATGTTATACTTATATCATATTTAGACTTGTAGTGTAGAGAACAATGCTGTATTAGCAATGCTATTGTCCACTGAAAGATCGCATAAAGCAATCGCAAGTTATAGGTATTAATAAAGTATGATATGAAATGTTTAGTTAAATGACCCTGTTAGATAGGCCAGGTGAACCTGTTCAATTATGCTGATTAACCTCTGGAGTGGAAACAAAGAAAGACCCCAAGACCAATGATGAGCCAGGAATCCAGGATGACCATGAGGACTCTCCAATCAAGATGCAAACGATTACCCCTTTGATCCCAACTGTTAAAAGAATGATGCCCAGACTCTGAAGGCTAGGCTTTTGTATTGAAGTTTCGCTAAGTACATTTGGTTTGCGCTGCTGTCTCAGGTTCCTGCACTTTTTGGATTAACTGTTTGCCTTTTAATTTAAATACACTTTTGTGGGTTGGACCGCATCTTCGACTGGTTTGGTATTTTCAGATATAATTGCGAATTACCGCAGTGCGTACTTTTGAGGGCATGGACTCAACATAACCAAGATCGTATACATGCAACTATCTTCCAGTCCCAAAGTTTCCAGCTTATTTAACAGTCTGTGATGTGGCACAGTGTCAAAAGTCTTACTAAAATCTAGATAAGCTCATGGTTTGCCGACTCTCCCTGAATGTCCGGGAGACTCCCGGAATCCTGGGAGATCTCCCGGACTCCCGGGAGAGGACCCTTTTCTCCCGTAGACAATACAATGTCCAGGAATAGTATTATTCCCGGACACTGTATTGTCACATACACAGTGCCCGGACAGTTGCACTCGGGCACTGTGTATGTGTTGCTATGGCAATACATACACAGTGCCTGGACACAGCGGTCCGGGCACTCTGTATGTGTTGCCATAGCAACACATACACAGAGCCTGGATGCAACGGTCTGGGCGCTGTGTTTATGTACCGCTGAAGTTGCGTGACGCTGACGGAGGGTGAGGAAGAAGACAAAACAGGTAAGTGACTTATAAAAGCTTTTTGAGGGTTGAAGTATGTGTGTGTGTGTGGGGGGAGGTAATGTTTAATTATAGTAGAGGGGAGTAATGTAATTAGAGTATATGAGGGGAGGGAGGGGAAATGTGTAATTATAGTATGTGAGGGGGGTAATGTGTAATTATAGTATGTGAGGGGTGGTGGTTA
>WWET01000394.1:521525-532539 GCA_011038615.1 Limnodynastes dumerilii
CTCCCATCTGAGGTGGTTGAGGCCAATACAGTAGAACAATTTAAACATGCTTGGGATAATTATAAGGGTATCCTAAATTGTAAACCAAATTGAGGGTAAATAGGGTCTAGGATCAGTATAGTTTTGAATAAACAAATGGGCAGACTAGATGGGCCATGTGGCTCTTATCTGCCGTCACTTTCTATGTTTCTATGTAGTTTCTTATTTGAAGACTCTGAGCGCTACTGTAAAGATTGCTATATGTATGCCTGTGAGCTCAGCTTGCACCAGAGCATTTTCCACTGGATTACGTGGAGTGACATCCATAAGAGTATATTGCAGAAATATTTTTTTTTTTATGAACGGGAGAGTATGCGATTTGCATACTCACCCATTCATTTTCAGAAGCGCCGCTGCTAGACCAATACCTTTCAGAGCACTGTGTTCGGTGCTCCAAGGATTGACTGCTATGCCTCATCGAGACATAAGCAATAGATATCCCAGCAAGTTCGACCTGGCTGGGAGCAAATGGCCCTATCGAAATAGGGCCGTTCACAACAGGGACACACTCCCATCCCTTCATATTTGATTGACATGCTAAAATAATTTTGGGGCTAGGGAGAGCCATGGTCACGCCAAGATACCATTAGCCATATAGTGCATTAAGCGGTTATTATTTGGAGTGGTGAAGCAAGAGCATGTAACAAGTTGCCACTCCAAACCTCTACAAAAAAAAAAAAGAACTGTTATCTCATGGCCTGGGAACCATCATCTGTTACTGTTTAACAAAGAGCATTTAAACATAGAAGCTAAGTAAACCTCTCTTTAGTTGAATGAGAAAAAAAAAATATAAGATATTTTATAAAAATAAAAATATCAATTCATTTACATATCACCAATCCTTATGGAAAGAAATTGCCACGGCACACAAAACCATCATGCCATATGAGAGTGGAATAAATTGGGCATGTATGCAAAGCAGAACCTTAAACAAAAGCAAGAAAGTTTTTACTAACACTAGATCTACCCTGGAAGACACCCTACAACACTCCTGGTGTGGAACTACAATTCCTGTCAAGCTCTACTAGCTACACTATTGGAGCATTCTGGGAATTTACTTTAACAAAACTGGTCCACAGCTGTAGGCTGGATAAACAAACATTTTACTTTTTGGTTATAATCATAAAAGATACATTTGAAAACTTTTGAAATATCTGAAGAAAAGACCTTGCTACCTTGTCAAATCTTAATCAGTCAGTAAAGATGTTGAAACTGAAAAATTGTTGGATAGTTCTGCAAGATAACTAACTAATTTTGGAGATGTCTTTGGTAAATAGTAAGAACCTGGGATCAGATCCAGAATTGCGTTCGACAGGCCACTTACACATACAGAATACGGTACAGTACTCCGTGCTTGTGTTCTGCACATGCACGAACATGAATGATCTGATTTTAAACAGTTCATTTCCAGGCAATGCAGTGACGACGGTGGTGATTTTTTGTTGCGAGTCCCCGCTGCGATGTTACACATTGAGGAATAGGGACAGCCGAAAGTGTCTTTTCAGCTGTCCCTGTTTCGAATGTGTAACACCGCAGAATTTTTTTTTATGAATGAGTGAGTATGCAATTCACATACTCACCCATTCATTTTTGGAAAACAGTGCCGCCACCAGACCAGACCACCGGAGAGGTGCGTAACCGTCTCCGGGGACTAAGGTTAGGCTGAGGGAGGGTACTTTGGGTTAGGCTGTTGGAGAGGGTACTCAGGGTTAGACTGCAGGAGGTACTTAGGGTTAGGCTGCTGGAGGGGGAACTTATGGTTAGGCTGCTGGAAAAGTGACTTAGGGTTAGGCTGCTGGAGGGGTGACTTAGGGTTAGGAAGTGGGGAGACTTAGGGTTAGAGTCTACCATCAGTAGTAGGGCAAGTAATGGAAACACTGTTAAAGGCACCAATTGTACAGTAGCTTAAATCCAGTAATGGTATCTTAAATCTAGTAACTTACAGGATCCCTAGCAGCATGGATTCACTGGGGGAAGATCATGTCAAACAATTCTTATTGAATTTTTTGACTGAGTCAGTAAAGTATTAGATAAAGTGGGAGCTGTACACATAGCTAGATTTTAGTAAGGCTTTTGATATTGTGCCACATCGAAGACTATTAAATAAGCTGGAAACTTTGGGATTGGACTTGAAGATAGCTGCATGGAAACAATCTTGGTTACAGGATAGACAGCAGAGGGTTGTAGTAAATAGAATCCCTTCTGGGGATGGTAATGTAACCAGTGGAGTACCCCAGGGTTCTGTACTTGGGCCAGTGCTATTTAATATCTTTATAGGTGATATTGCCTGTGGTATCAAGGGGAAAATATGCCTTTTTGCAGATGACACAAAGATAAGTAACAGGGTAGACACGCCAGGAGGGTTACAGAAATGAAGGGATGATCTAGGTAGACTGGAGGAATGGTCAAGAGTGTGGCAACTGCAGTTTAATGCAAAAAAATGCAAAATTATGCACTGTGGACACAAAAACCCAAAAGGTCAATATATCCTTAATGGTACTACATTAGAAACTTCTGAGGCGGAAAGGGATCTAGGACTCATTATTTCATGTGACTTAAAGGTAGCCAAGCAATGTATCAAAGCAATGAGAAAGGCAAATCAGATGCTTGGTTGCGGTAGGGAGAGGAATTAGTAGCAGAAAGAGAGAAGTAGTGATGTCCCTTTATAAATCATTGATATGCCCTCACCTAGAATACTGTGTTCAGTTCTGGAGGCCATATCTCCAGAAAGACATAAATACATTAGAGACTGTGCAAAGAAGAGCAACTAAAATGGTCCATGGCCTTTGTCACACACCATACCAAGAAAGGCTAGAGGAACTAAACATGTATAGCTTGGAGCAGAGAAGGGAGAGGGGGGACATGATAGCAGCTTTAGAGGAGGGGGCATTATATAAAGGAAGAGATTTAATAGAACATGAGGACATGTGTATATACTGGAGGGTGACAGGTACAGGAGGGAACATTATATAAAGGAAGAGATTTAATAGAACATGAGGACATGTGTATATACTGGAGGGTGACAGGTACAGGAGGGAACATTATATAAAGGAAGAGATTTAATAGAACATGAGGACATGTGTATATACTGGAGGGTGACAGGTACAGGAGGGAACATTATATAAAGGAAGAGATTTAATAGAACATGAGGACATGTGTATATACTGGAGGGTGACAGGTACAGGAGGGAACATTATATAAAGGAAGAGATTTAATAGAACATGAGGACATGTGTATATACTGGAGGGTGACAGGTACAGGAGGGAACATTATATAAAGGAAGAGATTTAATAGAACATGAGGACATGTGTATATACTGGAGGGTGACAGGTACAGGAGGGAACATTATATAAAGGAAGAGATTTAATAGAACATGAGGACATGTGTATATACTGGAGGGTGGTCAGTATAGTTTTAAATAAACAACTGGACAGACTGGATGGGCCATGTGGCTCTTATCTGCCGTCACTTTCTATGGGTAAGGGAGTAGGGAAGCCTTACCATATGCCTCATCGACACATAAGCAATCAATATTGAAATAGAGTAGTTCACTACGAGGACCCACACACGTGATTTTTCATCGGTCTAGAAAGACGCCGATTTCAGGATTTGAATTCTCCAACATCAACAGGTAGCATTTTCCCTTAACCCTAGCGCACAACTAGGCTAGCGTTCATTTTAGTCAGTTAGTCAGTTAACCTACTAGCACAGGCCTGGCCAACCTGTGGCTCTCCAGGTAATGTGAAACTGCATCCCAGTATGCTTTAACAGCATATACATATAGCTGATAACTGACAAAGCATACTGGGACTCAATGGGCCTGACCTACGCATGAGAGCGGAGCGTATTACCGCTGCAGCATAAAAACTTTCACTCCCATGACATTCCCCTTACCTTCCTTTCATTACGCCCGCTGAACCCTACCCTAACTTTTCCATGTGTTCGTACGTATTTTCGTAGCGACGCGCTGTTCGTAAAGGCCTAAGCACGCCCATACTGTACAATTTAAATGGCTCCCCCGCCTACATTCCTTAACTCCAGCGTCCGTACTAACTTCGTACTATAAACACGCCCCGTCGACGGAAAAAACGCAAAAAATACGGACGCCAGAATCACCGCTACGAAAAGGTCATGCGCAGTGCGTTTTTTCTGCCATTTTTTTTCGCTTACAAGCAGCGTATGTTCGCATGCGAGCATAGGTCTGGATCAGGCCCAATATTTCAGAAAAGCTATAGAGCAAAACACTGCCCAGGTCTATATTAGCATGCTTTTGTAGTGTGGTAGGAAACTGGAACACGAGACATGGGGAAAACATACAAACTCCATAAGGATAATGCCTTGTCAGTGAATCAAACTCATCTATCTGAACCATCTGAACCACTATGCTGCCCAATCTCAGTGAGAAAAGCTGCTACAGTTAGAATACTTAGAAATAGGTGCACATTCACATAATATGCAGATAGCGTTATTATACTATAAAAATAATACTGAGTCTGTACATTTTTTCAGGGTTGTCGAATTTTCATTTCTTCCCTCTGGGAGATCTCAGCATGGGGGTGGGGCTTAATTAGGCGATTTATGCAAATCACATCATGATGATGAAAATCATAGTCCGGATTCACAGTTCCGTAGTTTTTGTTTTACGTACGTTGTTTTAAGAATTGAGCTACTACGCATGTGTAGTAGCTGATTTACGCTATCTACGTACCATTTCTGCACGTAAATTGCGTAAATAAGCTACTACACATGCGTAGTAGCTCAATTCTTAAAACAACGTACGTAAAACAAAAACTATGGAACTGTGAATTCCGAACCACGTCATCAACTCCTGCCCAATTCCTAGTAATCTATTGCAGTAATGAGAGGGACTTGTGGGCGAATTTCCTGCTCTCCCGTGATACCGTGAGACCTGCCCGGATATTCCAGGAGAGCCGACATCCCTGTTCTAAGTCCAAAGGACTTAGAGGATGCACACAATCGAGGCACCACAAAAGGTATATGTATAAAAATGTATTATTACTGAATGTGATTATAGTGACAAATAGCTTATAGAAAATGGTTTATCATCACACTTAATGCAGAAAGAAGTAATTCCAATTAACACGTTCATGGAACAACAACCATGTAGGAAGTTCTGTCATTTGCTTTATGATAACCTATAGGTTGGCTTAAATGCTGCTGGAGCAACCAATCAGATTCTACCCCTCACTTTCTTATTACATACTAGAGAATGTCAACTAGTAACTGGTTGCTATGGGCAACATCTCCACTTTTACTTTTCTGCAGTTTAGTGAATCTAGCCCCAGATGTTCACTCTTGCTCTTCATAAAAGAATGGACTGTGGCCAAATCCATTTCTTGCAGTGCAGTTGTTTATTTGGCTGCAGATCCACTTGTGTATTATGGATAATATTTTTTTGCTTTTATATTCCAGCTATAATTTAAAAAGTGTGCTCTTTGAGAAGCAGTAAATGCAAATGACTGTTCATTACAAATTAAGAATCTTTCTATTGATCTGGCTGCCAAAATTGTTTGCACAAAAATAACTAATTTCAGCTCAGCAGTAAAAATTGGGTTAGTAAGTGGCTGAATACTAAATGATGTATTTTTGTAATAATGTAAAAAATAAAAATAGAAGCACTGATCCAATGCTATGGTCACCTATTGCTCTTGCAATCAATGTTTTTCTGAACGAAAACCAAAGAACTAAATGTGCAGGGAATCCGGCTCCTAAGGGCCCGTAGAAAAGGGCGTCCCCGTCCCATAACAGCTGATTCTTCGGTAATCATGGAAACAAGCTGCCAGGTTGACAGCTTTATACATCGAGTGCTGAGCACTGTTTATAAATACATTGCCAGCTGCTGAGCACTGTTTTAAGCTGCTAGCTTCCGAAAATGCACTGCACACACGCTCTGCACCATCCAGATTAAGGCCCCACTTCCTTGTTATTGGGCCAAACTTCCGCCCCTCCACAGGCATTATGAATGTTAAAAAAGTATTTTTTTAGACTAGATTATTTGTGAGGGAGAGAGGAGATGACTGGGATGCATTGTGGGACTTAGAGCTTCCTCTGTACCTGCAAGTGTAGCTGGCGATGCTGGTCCCCAGAGAAAAGAGCAGGAGCAATCATCGCAAGGGAGACTTTATTGCTGGACTTTGATCCCTATGGTTTGGTCATTGGATCGGCCTAATCTGCAGAGATACGGTCCATACCAATAGAAAGTCTTTGCTATAAGTCTCATAGTGTGACCAGCAGAAGAGATCAAAGACAGAGGAAGGCCCATCACAGAAAAGGAGAGGACGGTACTGACGGTACTGGTGAAGACCTTACAAAAGCTGAAAAGGAACACCAATGGAAGGAAGAAATCCCTAGTCCTTGGTAGTTCAGGGCACTAGATCTTATAAATTGGTTGAGGGCTCTAGTCCTGTTTTGCCAGGTCCTTAAACTTACTTGAAAGAGGGTGTAAGGTCCAAAAAGTGGTTAGAAGACACTAGGCCCTGGAAAGTCACAGGGGGCACTAGGCCCTAGACGTAGGAGGACACACACCAGGGAAGATATGTTTTGTCCCTGTCAGATGCAGTGGCTGTGAGCATCTCTAACTTTCTGTCTGTCTGTGTTTGTCGCTGCCTCCCACAGGTGTAGACGGAACCTAGTTACATGGGTTCAGGTTCCACTCCATTTGCCAGAGAGCGCATCACTTCTTTGTGAAAAGAAGGTATACAGATAAGAACATATAAGGGGTTATTCAATAAGTTACTGCCTGATGTCACAAATTACCAAAAATTGCATGATTGTATGTAAAAATACAGCAATTCAATAAAACCTTAAGGTCCATGATAGAGGTTAATTTTGAAGTTTTGTGTAGGGTATATATATGATATATAAATATATATATATATAGAGAGAGAGAGAGAGAGTGAGAGAGAGATAGCAGTGATGCAGCCAGCCCTATTTCGAAAATGAAAATGATACAGCCAATAGAAAATAGAAAATTGTTATTGGGAATGAGAACCTATTTCCCATTCCCGATAGCTACAGGTTGTGACGGGTAAATTAAGGTTAGGCTGCAGCAGATAAAAGGTTAGGGCTTAGGGTTAAGGTTAGGGTTAGGCTGCAGGGCATGGAGGGTAACGGTTAGGGATAGAGCTGCAGAAGGGGAAGGTTAGGGTTGGGCTTGAGTAATCTGATCCAGATTTATTATCCAAGACTTGCTAAGAGGAACTTTGAGCCCCAGCTCAGTAAGCTCTTTGGGTTCCTCCTTAGATGTTTAGGACAGAGCTTGTGCAGTGTGTTGGTGTATGGAAAGTGTATTTGACTTTGTCTCTTTGTAGGAGTTGCTTAATCGCCGGGCGAAGCTAGGGTAGCTTTCACCCGGCGTAAGGAAGGGGCCATACGCCCGCACAGGGGGAGTGCCAGGGGGGAGTCAGCGATGTAACGCTGAGCGTTAGCACGCTCAGCGCTACATCGTTGTTCAGGATCAGGCCCAGGGTCACTGGATGTGTGCACAATCACAGGATCTTTCACACAATCCATGCGTGTGAGAGAACCTGTAGCCACTGTGATTGCTGGTATTGAAAACTGCTAGTCGTTTTATATAGGAATAGTCAGGTGTGACTTATGTTTAGGTAGTGTCGGACAGGTAAGGTGTTTACTTTGTATTTTTGTTTGGTTTTCTCTCCTGAATAAAACTGGCTGAGGTCAGTTGCACTTTACTACCTGGAGCCTGGAGTTGGTGTGAAACCCTTGCTGAAAATCCCCTCTCGCTCACAATTGGTGGAGAATGCGAGCAGACAGCAGAAGAATCTTCCCAAGTGGTGAGCAAAAGCAAGAAAAGTTTTTTCCTATACCAAAAGACTGATATTTGCTGAGAGATTACAGCAAAAAGGGAATATTTTCCATTTAAGATTTAAAGAGACAGACTGCAAGCTTGTGTAAACTGGCATCCTATTTAAAGACTGAAAAGTTGTGTTTACACCCCCCAAAGCCAACAGGGAGGATTTTGTTAAGGCCTTGCTGGAGGATTCCCGGGTGCAGCAGAGGGATACGGAGGAAGTAGTACACCAGATGGCAGAGGTAGTCAAAAATGTGTCCTCAAATGCAGTGTCTGGCTCCAGTACCATACGGGCTAGTCACATCTTTCAATAAATGACTGTGATTGATGATGTGGAGGCATACATGACCACCTTTGAAAGAACCGCAGAGCGGGAGAACTGGCCTATGGAACAGTGGGCTGGCCTGTTGGCACCTTTTCTGGCTGGTGAGCCCCAGAAAGCCTATTATGATTTAAGCGCTGCAGATGCACAGGAGTCACACTGTCGGTTCGAGCACAGAGGGTGCACCGCTTGGTTTATTCTATGGACAAGCCTCCATGCTCACAAATGCATGACCTTATTCACCTTACCAAGAAGTGGATACAGCCTGAGGCGTTAACGGGACCACAGATGATGGAAAGAATCGTCCTGGACTGTTATCTGAGGTCTCTACCCGCAGTTCTGCGCAAGTGGATGAGCCACGGAGACCCTCAGACTGCTGACAAGTTGGTCGAGATGGTGGAGCGATACCTCACAGCAGAGGAGTTGATGGACACACCGCAGCGGCCCCTAGAGCCCCGACAGCGTGCTTCGACCATGACTGGTAAGACTGTTCTGAGGGAAAAGGGTGATGGACGGCCTAAATAACTGTTGGATGACTGTTGGCACTGTGCCTGGAGACGGGACTGTGAGGCTAGGAAGGTCCCCGCCACACAAGAGACTTGGCCCTTATGTGCCTAAATGTTTTTGGTGTGGTAAACCAGGACATATTATTGCTAACTGTCCAATAATGCAAGAGCCTATACAATGTGATGCTGCTTTTGATTATCACGAAATGTCTCTCTATGCTAAGTTAGCCTGTACAGTGTCACCTCTGGCTGAGCCAGAGAAACAGATGTGTGTGATTCGTATAGATGGTAAGCACGTAGAGGAATTGCTGGATTCGGGAAGTTTGGTTACCCTTGTGGAAGCAGGCTTGGTAAACTCCTCAAAGTACCTGCGAACCAAAGTAGGGGTAACTTGTATACATGGTGACACCCGACATTATGTCGCTGCTGAAGTAAATATTGACACGCCTTGTGGTGCAGCAACTGGTAAAGTTGGGGTGGTCCCTGGTTTAGTACATGATGCCAAAATTGGGAGAGATTTTCCCCATTTTTGGAAACTATGGGAGTCCCGTGGGGTCTCAGGAATAAGGGGTATAGACCCGTGTGTTTCCACTGACGAACATTTAGCGGTGGGCATAACCTCTGACCTGCCAGGTCTGTTGCCCTTTGTTAATATGGCTGGGGACGTAGCCAGTAATGAGGATCAGACTGAGGCACCTCCCTCGAGTGAGGCAGTAGATATGTCTGAGAGTATGCCTAACCTTGAGATGAGAAAGGAACTGTTTGCCACAGAGCAGTTAAAAGAACCCACCTTGTTACAGGTTCATCAAACTGTGAAGGTGATTAATGGTGAACCAGTAGAGCCTGGTGATAGGCTGGTGTACCCCCACATGGCTGTTCGTAATGAACTTCTATATCACATGTTTAAAAGAAGTGATGAGATCATAGAACAGTTGGTAGTTCCCCGTTCCTATAGGAGGACTGTGTTAGACCTTGCTCATGGTCACCTCACTGCAGGGCACTTAGGGGCAGAAAAAACAACCTTTTCTGTTCCAGAAGGCCACTTTCAATACAAGGTGTTATCATTTGGGTTACATGGCGCCCCGGCAACGTTTCAGCGTACAATGTATAAAATTTTGAAGCCCCACAGACAGTATGCAGCTGCTTATTTGGATGATGTGATAATTTACAGCCCTGATTGGGACTCCCACTTAGTTAGAGTTCAAGTCTTGGACTCAATTCGAAAGGCAGGATTCACAGCTAACCCAAAGAAGTGCTGTCTAGCCATGGTAGAGGTCAGATACCTGGGATTTATCATAGGTAGAGGTTTGGTTAAGCCCCAGTTAGATAAAGTGGATGCTGTCCGAAACTGGCCACGCCCCATCAATAAGAAACAAGTGAAAGCCTTTGTGGGGATCACTTCGTATTACAACTGGTTTATTCCCAGGTTTGCCACCACAGCGGCTCCGTTGACAGACCTTACCAAGGAAACAAAGTCAAAAATGGTAGACTGGAACCCTAAAGCAAAGAAAGCTTTTAAGGCATTAAAAGAGTCGTTATGTTCACAGCCAGTGTTAAAAACGCCAGATTTTTCCAAAGAGTTCATTGTGCAAACAGATGCTTCGGGTGTAGGGGTAGGTGCGGTACTGTCCCAAATCCGAGATGGCGGGAGCATCCTGTGGTGTATCTGAGCAGAAAACTCAATGAGCATGAGAAGAGGTTTGCCATTGTGGAAAAGGAAGCACTGGCGATTAAGTGGGCGTTAGACAAATTGAGGTATTACCTCTTGGGCAGACAATTTAAGCTGGTGACAGACCATGCCCCATTGAAATGGATGTGTGCAAATAAAAACCAAAATGCCTGGGTTACGAGGTGGGTTTTGGCACTACAAGAATTTAAATGCACGGTAGAAAATAGCCTTTCATGCACCTGTTTATCATTTACTTAATAAATTGATTGAGCAGCTTCCATTCTGGTTTTATTCTGTTTGTGGGCATGTCTGGGATCAGTTGCTGACAGGGAGAGCTGATCCACAGCAGCCATTTTGGAGACTTTAAGGGGTGTCTCCTAGGTAAGTTGGCTCTCAATTTATAAACATATATATGGGACCCAATACTGGGACTCTCATTGTTAGAGTTAGGACCACCATATACAGAAAGGCCTTGACGGTGGCTGGTGGCTTATCTCATTTCTTGTTGTTGTCTGGGATCAGTTGCTGACAGGGAGAGCTGATCCACAGCAGCCATTTTGGAGACTTTAAGGGGTGTCTCCTAGGTAAGTTGGCTCTCAATTTATAAACATATATATGGGACCCAATACTGGGACTCTCCTCTCATG
>WWET01000394.1:553691-569220 GCA_011038615.1 Limnodynastes dumerilii
TCAGAACTGTAAGTAGCTGAACACATGGAAATTAGGGAAAAATCAGAATTTAGAATACAGTACAATAAGAGAAAATGTCTACTTTCCACAAAGTTGGAAAAAAAGACAATTGATCATTTTGGTGAATTTGGTTCATACACATTACAGGTTTTTAAGCAGCGCAATGTGAAGGACATATA
The DNA here is from genome assembly GCA_011038615.1 of Limnodynastes dumerilii. Taxonomy (NCBI): domain Eukaryota; kingdom Metazoa; phylum Chordata; class Amphibia; order Anura; family Limnodynastidae; genus Limnodynastes; species Limnodynastes dumerilii. The sequence goes on from WWET01000394.1 coordinate 553,871, forward strand.
CAAACATTGGACTGGATCCAGATGTAAGTAAGTGCTTGAAATTAGTTACTCCTGGGTTAAACCATGTTGATTGCAGGGGGAGCCAAGTTAATTGTATTCTTTGCATGCAGTGATATATCTTTAAAATTGCTTACTGCACACAGATACTGACCAGCTTTACTATCACACTGTTATTTAGACTTGGTCAGGAAACATCACCTCTCAACTCTAATACTGTTTGCCAAAGATAAAATATGACTCCCCTGCAATCAACACGGTTTAGCCCAGGAGTAACTCATTTCAAGCACTTACTTAAGTCTGGATACAGCCCATTATGTCTATTGTTATTCTAAAATTGTGGTAGTAAGCCTTTCATATCAGTTTAAAGGCTTTAGTGGGCATAGGAAAAAGATCACATTAATTTGCCTCAATAAAAACATATATAGATAACAATGGTTTGAGGTTTCTTTAAATGCCTATAATTTGGGAGGATAAACGGGAAGAGTTGTCTTGAACTAGACTTAAGTTAGTGCTTTGGCTAATGCAATATGTAGGGTCTGTGCAATAACTGTGATTTACTGTGATCTAAGTATTACAAATAAAAAGAGGGACTTGTATCCAAGCTTGAATGGTAAAACTGAAGTGTGCTTTAAAAACATGGCAATGCATAGACGCCACTTCAATTAAGGTCACCTGTATATGCTACAAGGTAATGTTAAAAAAACATTGACAAGTGTCAGTATCGTCATCATGAAAGTCTCTTACCACGCCTTCGGGGTCCACTAATAGAAGATGCTTGGGCTGCCCTCTGTGCATGCCTGTTAGGACATATTGGCCTGGGTTAGTGATGCTATCTCTCACTAGGAAGTCACCATCTCTCTGCAAAAGCTTCTCTGCCTCTCTTCGGCTCATTTTTCCCTGATACCATGGCTCTCCTTTGAGTTGCTCTTCTGTCGGTGCAATGGGTGCTCTCCTAGTTGGTGGACTTGGCCATTGATCGTCTGACTTTTGGGGCTCAGAGAGGCCTGATTCATGGAGTTTTAGAGCATCCTCAAATGGTCCTGTAAGAAAAAAAAAACACATTTAGACATTTAGAAGTGGCGGTATAGACATTTAGAAGTGGCGGTATGGACATTTAGAAGTGGCAGTATGGACATTTAGAAGTGGTGGTATGAAAATCTAGAAATAATAGAAGTGAATGGAGATTTATAGCTTTTTAATGAAATCAGTGGGAGAAGTGGTGGTATGGCATCCCCCGTATACCCCCTCACTTCGAGCCATGAAACATACTCCAAACCAATGCAAAATAAGTACTGACAATATTATGCTTATGTGTCCATATTGTTTGAAATATAGATTAAGCAGGGACCTATTTAAATGCTACAATATTAAATGTAAAAGCTGCATCTCCAGAGCAGTGAAATGTCACTTTTATATGGATATGATAGTCTTTTTTAATTTGCATCTGAGCAGTTCGCTCTTAGGGCCAATGGCTTTTTGTGAAATTGTTCTTGAGACGTATCCAAGCTGAGTATCCATCCTGCTCTAACAACCATTATGAACTCACATAAGCAGACAATGACGTTTGTACCCTTCCTCTAGATATGCAGAGACAGAAACATTGTCTGCAATTGTGTTTACAGGATTTCAAGCTGTATATCTTAATGTAAGTATAATTGCTCAACTTTTCCTGTTATAGCTGATAAACTGAATAGATTATAATGCATTTTCTAGTTTGTCTTGTCAGCATTCATCCTATTATCACTGTAAAGATAGTTATCTTTGTTATTAATCACACACAGACATACCGCCTTCCATTGTGATATAGTTTGCAATAAATATTTTCACATATATCAAACTGTGTAATTTCCTTTTCAACTAGTCAACTCCCTTTGTCTATATACACTGAGAAATACCGCCAATTTTGATAATGACCAGAACTAATTACATATTAACCCAGCAATTTCCATTTTAGTTTACTCACTGATGAGAGCGCCAGTCACAATCTCGGATTTCTTACTATAAGTAGGAATTAAAAATCTTTTTTTGTTTGGGGCTTTGTAGAGATCATTTTAAAGATACTAAAGGAACCATGGGATTTCTATCTACCTTTTTATATGTTGTTGGAGCAGTATTTCAAGAGCTAAACTGAGTTCGGTTGTGCCATCTAGTTGGCTTAATCCTGGAAAAGTTATGCATTGCATTCTCACAAGGGTAGTGTCAAAGGTTAGAATAAAGGCTGCTAATTGTTATCTATCAATCAGAACATTATGAATATTTGTGCAAGTAAAATATATTTTGACCTGAAATTTTTTGTTTGTAAATGAGACCTTTGATTTGTTAAAATAATAATTGATTCATAACTAAATACAACTTTATGTTGTTTTGTTCAATTAAGAAAGAATCAATAATGTGACTTCATTAGTCATTGGTACGGCTTCATCTGGTAGACTGTGTTCAGGGCTGGATGCCATGGGCCTGATCCAGACATGCATGTATGCCCGATGACAATGCGGGTCTCTGTGTTCCTTTACACTGCACATGCAATTACAGCGATCCTTATACAAACACAATTTGCTGCTTGCGTTCAGGTGGGCGTTCTATGGGAGGGAAGGGGTGAACAAGCATTTACAGTAAGGGTGTGCTCAAACAAGGGAGCCAAATCCAGGCATAAGGACAAAGATGTATGGCTGAATATTTGTCCAGGAAGCTGCTTATATCAGACCATTGCGGCAAGAATTTCTTCTCTGGAAAGCATAGCGTGCTGCTTACAGATTGTGCTACATGTGGGTTTAAAAAAAACAAAAATGATGTTTGATGATAAAGGGCCCGATCGAGTACCTAGATTGTGTGATTAAAGCAGTCTTAAGTCACATGAGCGGATCATCGGTCCATCCAACCGCTGATCTGCTAATAACAACCTACGGTAATCCCTCCCCATTGTACAATATAAATGCCCCCGCCCACCTTGGTGGGCAGAGGGAAAGCACAGCTGCTTTCTCCGCAATTGCATGCATTCTCCCCCAAAATCCCCCCACTTATACACCTTAAGTAAGTGGGGTGATGTTTGCAAGTCTTGATCTGGTCCAAATACATTAGTGACAATATTTTGAGTTAGCTTAACACTTAAGATGTCACAGGGTGATATATATATATATATGAAAGTGGCCCTGTATTTTCTACCACATGCACCCTGCATTCCATAAAACCACATGCAACTTATTAAAGACTTATGTTGCAGAGGCTCGTCCTCTGGTCCTAAGATGCTATCCAGACACAAATGCAAATGCAGCTTTAGATCCCTAAGCAACTATGACAGGTTATGTACACAGTACACAGTACAGCCAAGCTCCCAGATATATTACTACACTGTTATGTATAGTGGAAATGGTGGATATGGTGTGTGCGAGTGCTTCATTGACAATGCTAATGTCGTATAAATTTAGTCATGAATGAATTAGTCATTAATTTTTAGTTTGTTTGTTTTTTAAACCAGCACATTGAAGATGTCCATTTTGGTCCCACATTGGCTGAGCACTGATTGGCTACTTATAGGTAACATGTTAGAGCTAGCTGTTGGATCACACAGGCTGATCTAGTGATCTTTTAACAATAAGCCCTATATGCATTTTGAAATAGATAATTATTTATTATTGTGTCACATGTTATGTGTCAATGTAATATCTAGCCAGTTACTATATTTCAGTGTATATGGTCAGCAATAGGGTGTGGGTCCCCGCTTAGAACGGCCCTATTTCGATAGGGCCGTTTTCTCCCAGCCAGTTGCGAACTGGCTGGGATTTCAATTGCATATGCCTCGATGAGGAATAGCACCGAGCTTTCTGTGCTCCGAAAAGGTAAGAGAAAATAGTCCCCCACTCCTTTCCCTAATTCTAACCCTAACCCTCCACTTTCACTACCCTAACCCTAACCTTCCCTTCCCCGCAGCCTGACCCTAACCCTCCCTTCCTGGCAGCCTGACCCTAAAACCTCTCTCCGCTGCAGCCTGACCCAAACTCTCCCTACCTCGCAGCCTGACCCTAGCTCTCCCTTCCCCCGCACCCTGGAGAGGTTGCTCACCTTTCCCTGCGGACAGGTGGTCCAGCGGTAGCGGCGGCAGTATTTCCGAATAAGAACGGCATACTCATCCATTCTAAAATAAAATTCTAAACTGCGCGGTATTCGAAATAGGGAAATCCAAAAAGGAACTTTCGAATGACCTTATTTCAGAAGTCAGAGTTTCTGACCGGAGATTAACAGCACACTGTAAGCTGGTTGTAGTCAACTATTTGTTTGCACCTACTATAATGCAGTGTGGTTTTATTTTACATTAACTATACTACATCTTCTTGGTTATTACTTGTTTTTCCAGTTGCAGTACTCTTCATTTGATAAGTGGGAAAAAAAACACTTTACTGGCTGCATTTTCCACATTATTTTGCCATCAATCTTCCCATAAGGTTCATCTGTGCTTCCTTAATATTGAGTTTTTGTCTTGTTAGTAAAATAGAATTTTGTTTTATTATGGACCTGATAAAGACTTCAGAGGACAGCTAATTTGTGCAACCTGCATAGCATGCATAAATCGGCTATCATTCAATACTGCGCATTCCCAGGACCCTGGGATATGCAACCATGCAGGATGTTTGAATATTGTTTCCATAAGTCCAGCAGTTCCGTAGGTTTGGTGGCATAGAACTTCGTGGGTACTTTATATGCACACTGCTACTTACATTGTACAGTGGGCTGGGTTTAGACCTTACGTATGATTGTCTTGTCTGCAAAAAGGGCTCTGGACACATAAGTAGGGAGGGAGTGCCCCTTCCACTCACATACAGAACTTAGCAGCGAGCGAATGTATAGATCCACTCCGTCCTGTTAGGTCTGTTGTTTCTATGTTGTTTCTTTTTTGTCATTGGTATTTCTGTGTGTAAATTAGTTGATTTATTGTTTTTTGTATGTGGATAAAAATGTTAAAAAGTCTATCAAACATTGCAATGCTTTATGTGTAAAGTTATTAGCAAAATGATGACACATATTTTAGTGGTAGATAAAGGAAAAAAATATAAATATGGAATATCTTGTGCACAAACATAAACATAATCAAATACAAAAGAAAACCAAAATATAGTAACAAAGCGTTCACTAGGTATTGGATGCCATTCTACTGTGATTCCTTCTGTCCAGAAAAAGAAGTCTCCTTGGCTAATGAATCAGCTGCCTAAAGTGCTTTCCTATCTCCCAGGTGGCTTTCTCATACATTACAGCTCATTAACTTAGCCAGCTTCTGAAGAGATAGATGAGGATGCAACCTAGCAAAGCAGCTCAGAAAGCACTAAGCAATGTACACATAAAACGCATACCTAGAACCGAAATATAAATATAAATTAGACTCTTTTGAAAACCTACTCATATCAAAGAGATCCTTCTTCGGACTATCCTCTGGGATCATATAGGGTTCTTTATCTGTATTCAATCCATCTAAGCACTGTGTATTCACATACATGTGTTCTTCATAGTCTCGTAGTCCTGGTAGGCGGACATTGGTTCCTTGGAAAACATCATTGGCTGCTCCTGAAAAAGAAGCATAATGAAAAAAAAAACCCTGTAGCCTTGCTATTCATAAATCGGTACTCAGAGCTTTCCAGTAGTGCATATTTTGAGCATCTCTTGATAGGCACACATACATCTGATTTAAAAGGAGACTATGCTTTATTGGGAAGGTCAGGCAATGAAAATGAGTTAATTCCCTGTAAAGGCAACAGCCCAAATGAAATAGAGAAAAAGCATACCCTGGTCTTTCAGCTCCCATTGTGAGCCCGAGTGTGATACTGGTGGTTTTCTTGCTGGAGAACTGACCTACAAAGAGAAATATAGTAATGAATATTAATAAATGTAGTGAAATGTAGATGTAAAGCATTTTTCTTGCTCATTAATATTAAACAATTATATTTGGATTATTATAGGTATGACATACACATACATTTATTAATAAGCTTACATGCACAGATATGATAAGCATTTAGGACCAGATCCAGACTTCAGTGCTGATTCCGTACATTAGACCCCGCACATAGGAGAACAGAGCAATCCCCCTGCAGAAGGAAATGTCATGTCCTGGACCCTGTTCAGATATTCGCACACATCTCTGTGCGTGTGGAATACTGAATCATATGGAATCATACTTACAATATAAGTTTCTATGCTAACCGAATTCTGCATGGTGCGCAGCAACGGGCAGCTGTGATCTGATTCAAAATAATTGGTACTGTAGATGCATAGTGTCAACTTATAGTTGACCTACGTAAATAATTCAGCTGTTTTTCTTAAGTCTGGATCCAACCCTTAGGAAGTATCATTAGCATAAATAGCAGCTTTATTGGCTGGATCCATACTTAAGTAAGTGCTTGAAATTAGTTACTCTTGGGCTAAACCATGATTGCAGGGTGAGTCAAGTTATTGCATGCAGGGATATATCTTTGAGTTGCTTACTCTACACAGATACTGACCAGCTTTACTAACACACTGTTATGTAAACTTGGAATAGGAAACATCACCTCTCAGCTCTAATACTGTTTGCAACAAATGAAATATGACTCCCCTGAAATCAACATGGTTTAGCCCAGGTGTAACTAATTTCAAGCACTTACTCAAGTCTGGATACAACCCTGTGTCATTAATTGTGAAAAGAGCTAGAACTTACTTGTGCCCAATGTCCATTACTTGTTATATGTGTGTTAGGTTGGTTTGTTGAAGCTAACTCCCTCATTCTGCTGTCTTGGACCCCTCCAGGCGGTGGTTCTTTGCCTGGGATACTATTGTAATAATTGTGTTCAGAACTCTGATCCTCCTCAACACCCCATGCCAGGTCCTCACTACCAACCACCACCCTGCAAAAACAAGAGATTAACACACATGTGATGCACATGCTGAATTGGAGATGAAGGTCACACAGCAGGTTTTAGATGAGGTGAAGGAAAACTATACAATTCAGCCAAGATAGTAAAAACACATACAGTAAACTGTGTCTTTTTCCCATATGAAGTTATGTGATTCTCAATCTATGCAATATAAGTAATTTTGGAAAAATTATTTTAGGAGTTTATTTAGAGTCAAATTAAGCACAGTGCCACCATATTTTGGGATGTTTTGAGCAGTAGATTACTTTAAATTTTATATTATTCTTAATTTCTCTTTAAAAGGTTTTCTGTTTTAGAATATTTAAGTTGAAAAACTAAAATAAAAATTATTTTTAAACTGAGTTCCCATCGTACCTGTCTGGGGGTGCTGCCACTTTGGGGGGGCTGTGCAGGAACTGTTTGAACCTCAACTCAAAGGCTTGTCCTACAGTGCTGATCACACTTTGGGCCAACCCATCACAGCACTCCAGAATATGACAGGCTGCGGATGATTTGGGGACACAAAGGGACAGATGGGAAGACAGGGATGGTTCAAAGGAGGACAGTAAGGGTGGATCAAGAGACAAAAACACACATTAACACCAAGGTGAAATCCACAGATGGTTTGAAGTATGAAACAAGGAGAGGAGCAATGGGCAGATGTTTCTTGTTCATCATCATGCACCACACTATCACCTTTCATTACCATTTTGACACAACCATAAAAAGGATCATTTATCTAGTTTGTTTTTTCCACAAAAATCATTCCCCACTATTTCATTTGTATTGCATTTCAGTTGTTACAATCTACTATTGTTTCTCTTTAATGCAAAACCTTGATATTTCTATAATAACTCTCTCCCCTTCAAAAAGCAAAAACATGGAGAAGATTTACCTGCAATCTGTTACTTTAGATGTACACTTTAATTTATATTTTACAAATAGTGGATTAAAAATACACCTGTATTCAAGCACTTTTAGGGCCAATAACACCTGCATTTGTGGTATATTAATGTCTGGAATTGTACAGGAGAAATTCCTTACCAATGTTCCACAAGTCAAGTCACTCAATGATATAGAGGTTGCATGTCTGTCCATCACTGTTTTCTAAAGGATTAAGGGCCGAAAAAGGATATCTGATTGGATCGATGAGTAAAAGTTTCATGTAGATGTGCAAGCATTGAACTGTGCATTAACATTTTAACCCCAGGCAGCCAGAGGGTACCTCTGACATAAAGCAGTCTGGAGGCTACATAGAGAGAGTAAACACCTATACTGTATATTGTCTACCTGGGAACACCCACCTTCACCCAGCCCCTTTGTTTATTCCTCTTATGACTGGATGGGTCCAAATGTGTTCAGACTGATTAGCATGCATGATACTGTGTGGAAAATATCTGTAGTGTAACTGGAACACACAGAAGTAAAGCAAAATTCCAAAGTCTGGATGTGGCCCCGTGTTTTTATGTCAATCAATATGCTCTCATTCTGAAGTCTCCTCTTACAAAATTATTATCTATAATGATATGACTGTATAGTTATACATGATAGTGAGCATCAATGTGCACCTCCATTGGAAGGCGTTGCTTTCAATACATGTGGGTCCATCGATTATCTAGGTGTGTCAGTAGTTGCCAGTTGCCTGTATTTCTACAAGTACATTAACATAAAATGTGGTTTCCTCCCCTTCTAACTAATTGCATTTCTGATTGTGGCTGGATGCCTCTATCACTACTAATGTAAACCGAAGCTCTGCAAGTTATATTATTCAGCTATTTTTAGATTCCTCTACATAGTATTTTATGTTTTGTTAGTTAAATAAATGATAGACGACTGAATCCTGATTTACTCAAAGGGCGGGTTCTGATCAATTGGATCTGAAAACAAACCTTTTTGGTAATCCGCATAATCTGCACATGTGCTGGGGCTGTTGTACCAGGACGGAAGTCTGGGTCCAGGGAATCCAGATCTGTCCTGGTATGAATTATGATGGCAGGGCAGGAAAGAGCAGCAGGAGCTTTGTGGGAGGTATGCAGGTTTTACAGGAAGGGCTTGTTTTAGGCCTTACATGCAATACACATTTTCGCACCGATTCCTTTTTATGTGGAATGGTGCAGAAAAGTTAAGTTACGGTCCGAGTAGCGTTACTCCTGTACAAGCGAGGAGAGTGGCCCTTTTGGAATTTAGGATGCAGTGGGGATATGACATCAGATCGCCACTGAGTTATTATATCATTACGGAATTGTAGTCACATTGAATTTTTACTTGGGATGGATGCTTGGGTAGGGATGGCTTCTGGTAATGTTAAATTATAGTATAATTATAGTATAGTTTAGTATGTTCTTTACTATTTGCAAAGTCTAAGTAAAGCTTTGCCATTCTTTATCTGCAGTGATGGCAATAACTAACTGGAACAACAATGTTGACAATAAGTGTCTGAATGTAGTCCAGGTAACAATTAATTAGAGCCAGAGTATGAAAATAAGATGAAATCAGGTGGACATTTACACCTGGGAAACACCATGTTGAATTTCAGGGGGAGTCAAATTACTTTTAGTCTAGTGCAGGGAGAATACTTTGCTTTTGCTTACAATTACTTACCAGCTTTACTTTTATACTGTTACTGTATTTAGATTTGGGCTAGAAAAAAGAACATCTCAATCCTACTGCTGTTTACAATAAGTGAAATTTGCCTCCACAGCAATTAAATGTGGTTTTACCAGTTATAACTCTCCAATGCTTAGTAGAGGTAAGTTTATTTCACATTTAACTTTCGAGTCTTTACCAATGTTTTATGTCTTTAATATAGATTCATCTCATTGTTCACTTAGCTATAACACAGAACATAAGTATCCTGAGTGTCATAATGTACAAAGCACAGTTAAACAGTCTATCCACAATAATAAATAAAAAAATCCACAAAAAACCTTTAATGTCGTATGGCCAATATCACATTTTTAATAGTATAGTAGTAAATATTGGCCTATGATCACAATATACATAAGATGATCAAACTGGAGATTTATAGTATACAATATAATGGATTCACAGTAAGTCTTTTGGGGCCTTATAGCAAGATTTAGCATATGGAAGCTTTTTTTTGCAATCTAGACAACACCTTGCAATCAAAGGGTGTTGCGACATCACATTGGCACATATGAAAAACAAATCTCTTTATCAATCAGTTAATGAAAGTCTCTCTGAAAATAGTTAAAGGGTGCAATCTATGCTATCCCAGGGTGTAGATCGCAGTATTTAGTTACCTCTCTGGTTGATTGGGTCCTTGGCTACATACGCCACATAATCTGTTGTGTCCTATAACAGAAAAGAAAAATGTCAATATTTCAGTTAATTCCTTATCATAGAATCAGTATTAAATATTTAAGCATCTCTTACCATATCGCCTCCTGAAGCAAAGGAGATGGCTTGCATGTGATGATTAGCGATAACCTGTTCATAAAACATATATGTTACTGTTTCTTCAGACATGCCTTTTACTATTAAAATGTTACGTTTGCAGGGAGATAAAGGTTGGATGCGATTACTAGGAGCTCTGCTACTGCCATGTATGAGAGATAACATTGTTAATACAACACTCTAGGGCAGAGCTGATTAAATGAGATTAAAGGTACAAATTGTACCAGTTGACCTTAGTCAGTGCAGGAAAATATGTCAGAATAAAAGGCACTTCAATTATATTAAAAATGCTGAATAAAGGAAACACGTTGCAGAAACTATCATTTGGTAAGCTTTAGGTAAAGCTTAGGACATCCATACCTGCCGAGTGGTTGGAATACTGAGATTCAGTCCCTCAGTGGATATATTTACAGCAATGCTTATTCCTGCAAAATGAAGATTACTCCGACCCAAGATTGAAGCTAAAGACTTATTCGGTGCCTACAAAATATGATGTGGAAAAATTGTGGCATCAATGAGCTACACTATGCTTCTAGGAAAACAACATCCCCTTCAGTGCTCACCTTTTTCTTCCAGGTTCCCCTTACTCCAGGGACAGACTCATACAGTCGGTTGATGGCCTCTCTGTTTTATAAATACAGGAGGGCATTAGTTCATTTTATTAATGTACTAATTATAATCATTTTTATTATTTTACCATTTTTGTACAGAACAACAGCATATACAAAAGCACTTTGCAGTTAGAACAAATATAATAATAAAACAAGATACAACATTAACAAACAGCAAAGAGACTCCTGCTAGCTGCAAAGTTAATACCAAAAACAGATTCCCAATCAAGCATTTGTTTCCATTGTTTTACAGGCATGTCATTACAATGCATGACACTGCATTCTTTTGGCATGTTCTTATTATAGAATAAAACCCCATGTGACAGTTTTCATATGGTCATTGCACATTCTTTTATTCCTTTCCTAGCCAACTGTTGACTTGAGTTCAAGCAAAATTTTAAAAAAAAGGGAGCCAGCTGTTTCCCCAATTTTTATTCATTATACTTATTATTAATAATGGGTAAAACTACTGTATATCAATTTTAATAATGGGGAACTACTGTATACAATTTTTAATACTATATAATACTATATAAAACAACTATAGATATTTTTCATTCTGTATAAAATTACTGTATCTATAAAACTAATGTGCATCATTAGTAATTTATTAAATTGATAAATAAATAATAAATCACTAATTTATTAAAAATAACATGCAGAAGTTTCCCCTTTAATAAAAATTACATACAGTAGTTTCACCCATTACTACAAAAAAGTTTTTTTTACAACAGATTAAAATTTACATAGAGTTAATTACCCCATTATTAATATTAACCATTATTATTAATGGGTGAAACTACTGTGTGTCATTTTATATTATTATTATTTTATCATTATTATTATTATTATTGGGCCTAATCCAGAACTACGGCTGATATCCCACTTATGCACACAATGTATATGTGCTAAATGAACTGGAGGGTGCATTACAAACGTAACACTAATGTTCCTCCCATCACTAAGTTCCGTATAGTGGTGTTTACTTGGGAAGGGGCTGTGCTTCCCCTCCGCCTACCAAGGTGACAGTGAGGGAGGTTTTCCCCACTTACGAGTGAATCAGTGGTTGGACGGACTGCTGATACGCAAGTGTGACTTAAGTCACACTTGTTACAAACGAGAGAGGGGAGTGGCAGGGGGAGTTCACGCCCCTCTCTCATTCGGACTGACAGACTCCCATACGTACGGAAGGCGTGCGGGAGTCTGTATCTGGTCTGTTATTATTATTAATATTATTATTAATAACAAGAACAATAATAATAATGTTAGAAGCTACTTTATTAAATATAATTATTTTAAACACTGGGTAAAACTAATAACGCAGAAAACAGCTTCAACATTTATTAACCCACAGTAGTTTTATTCAATATTAAAATGACATACAGTAGTTTCTTCCATTATTAATAATAATAATGTATTATAAATAAAAATAAATAATTGTTTGTCTGGTCAGGCCGCTTGTGGTTCCAGTGCACAAAAAATAAAATTCAAATGCAATCCAATGTATTATCCATTGGCTATTTTATTGATATAAAGATTCAGCCAATTCCAGTACAAGTAAATATACAATAAAAATGAAATAAAGTTCTACTCCTTGATCTATATGTACAAGTGGGCTATCCTCAGCACACTGGGCCAGATCCAGACTTAATAACCACAGAGAATTTACGCATGCAGCATGCATAAATCTGGCTGTGGGAACGCACTGCGAACACGCGCGACAGATGGTACTCAACGTAACTCTGATCGTACATAACTTGTATGTAACTCCGTGTGTTAGGGCGTGACATCCCTACGCATTGTGCGTGGAGGGAGGCATTTAAATTGTACAGTATTGTCTGGATTAGGAACATACATATGACAAGGCATTACGTACAACCAAAGGTACGCATGGAAAAGCTAAGGTAGGGTTCTCAACACGAAAGTCAGCTAAATTATATAAGTGAGAAAGGAGTGCCAGGGGGGTGCATTTATCCTTAGTATCATGCAATTTATGTACGCTTGCGTACGTAAAACGTCCTTAAGTTTGGATCTGGTCCACTGAACCTAATATTAATCCCTTCCCCTCCCTGTCCAATTACCGACTCATCTCTTTTCTCCCTTTTGCATTTAAACCACTTTAATGACTTGTCTACACCTGTCTAACTATATATCTCCTTGATTGCCCCTTTCACTCCATAGAAATTGCCCTGTCCAAAATTACCAGTGAATTTTGATCTAGCAGATCCAAAGGCCTCTTCTCCCTACTTGGTTTCCTGGACCTGTCTGTAGCCTTCCACTCAGTTGATCAGCCTCTCATACTGCAAAACCTTTGCACCATTGGCCTCTCTGACACTGTCCTCTCTTGATTTGCTTCCTAGCTAACCACCCTTTCTCTGTCTCCACCTCCTCCTTCTCACTTTCACCACTTCCCATAGTAATCCCTTAGAGCTCCATCCATGGCTCTCTGCGCTTTTACCTCCTCACTGGTTGAACTTATCAGTTTTTTCAGCTTTAATTATACCAAGTCTATGTCGATGTAACCTAATCTAACTCTCATCTCATTATCTCTCCTTGGGCCTGATCCAGACCTACGGGCGCGTTACGGGTGCACTCCCCACTGGTGGGTGGAAATCTGGACACTTACGTGTCCAGATTCCTACCCTAACTATTACGGCTTCTTCCGCCCCGTTCCCTAATTTGCATACCTATCTCCGCCTTGACGTCAGAAATATGGCATGCTTAAAAGGGTGAACAGCCCCCTTCTTGTAACAGCACAACCTTCATAACAGGGAAATTACGTCCATGGCGGCCGTAATTCCCAGGATGGCCGTAGGTCTGGATCAGGCCCCTTGTCACTAAGTTGTCCTACTGCCTCTCTGCAATCTTCTCCTGGATGTCCCAACATCGGAACATCACAGAAACATACTACACCAAAAACTGAACACCCTCAATAGTCTCCTCACCTCCCATACTTCTCATCAATATACACTGTCATCTCCTCTTTTCCCCACGTTTGAAGTCTGAGTGTCATCTTCAACATCTTCCTCTGCTGCTACATCCCCCCCACCATCACAATTTGAGCCCTCTCAATCTTTCATCTCTATAATTTAGCTTTTATTAGACCTTTCCATTGATGCCACCAAAACTCTCATCCAATCCCTGATCATTTCCCACCTTGATTACTGCAACCTCCTCCTTTCCTGTTTTCACACTTCTCTTGTTCCTCTTCAATCAATATTCGATATTACAGTGAGAGTACACTTCCTCTCCTGCCAATATACATGTGCATGCCCTCTCTGCAGGGCCGACCCTAGCTATAGGCAATATAGGCAACTTGCCTATAGCGGCATCTTGTCAGGGGAGCCACCCCAGGGCAGAAAAGGAAACCCAGTACATGTGTAACAGCTCCTTCCCCTTGTAAAGCAGAGTGGTGCTGATCTTCAGTCAGCTGCCTGCCCAGGCAGCATTGTACCTCCACTGTGACCCTCTAATAGCAGAGTCGGTTTTCCTGCTAGGGGGCACCAACAAAATCTATCATAGGGCACCCAAATGGCTAGGGCCGGCCCTGCCTCTCTGTCAAGAACTGTAAAGTATACATGTGCAAAGCTCTCTTTAACTTCATTGCTCCCAACCTTTCCGCTCTCATGTCCATTCATACCCTTCTCACCCTCTATGGTCAGGCAACAACTGTCACCTTAACTCTCACCTGATCACCACGTGTCACTCCCGCATTCAGGCTTTTTCTTATGCTGCCCCATTTTACTGTAACAATTTCACACTCTCCATCAGGTTATCATCTAGCTTGCAGATCTTGCAGATCCACCTGTTCAGAAAAGCCTACCCTACCTCTGCATAACGTCTCCCCTGCCATCCTTCTTTACCCACTCCACATGACTCCTGTTCACTTGTCATTGTATACTTCATCTTTATTCTTCCTTTTTCTACCCATATTTGCTCATCCCTTCTAATTCTCTAGTCTCTTCTTTCTGATTCCCTACATTATGTTTCCTGTTAGTCTGCCCTTTCCCTTCAGAAGCTGTAACGAGAAGAGCCCTAATTCTTTGAGTCCTCAGGCTCATCTCTGTCTCTGTCAATCTCTGGATCCTTCCCCTGGTCCCCTCGTCTCTCTTGCCCAACATCTTTTTTATGGGCTATGATCTTATTAGCTCCACCCACTCTCCTGTGGCACCAGTTTAGTTACTTTTAAGTTTACTCCCTTCTTCTTCCTCTCCCCTTCCTAGTATCTAAGTCTTATAAAATGCTTTTATATCTTGTCGGGGTTTTTTTTCTCTTGTCATTAATTTGTACTTCCCTAGATGTCATGTTTCTATTTATCCTATGCGCTTGTGAACCCCTTGTGGCACTATATTATATAATATATATATATATATATATATATATATATATATATATATAAAAAACATACATAAATACATACACACACACACACACACACACATAT
>WWET01000394.1:574217-587245 GCA_011038615.1 Limnodynastes dumerilii
TCTCTCTCTCTCTCTCTCTCTCTCTCTCTCCCTCTCTCCCTCGCCCCCTCTCCCTAACATTAATCTATGCTTATTCATGAAAATAGGCTGAACTCCAATATATTAAAAAGTGCATACATTTTTTTAAATAATAAATTGTATTATAATAAAAAAAATGGTGTGCATTTTCTAAGTGTTTGTATCTTTATCTATCTATCTATCTATCTATCTATCTATCTGTCTGTCTGTCTGTCTGTCTGTCTGTCTGTCTGTCTGTCTGTCTGTCACAACAATAAGCATATATCATTCAATTGACACCTGATGCACAATTATCAAGGTAATGACTAGATTTAATGTTTGTATGTGGGTGCATCTAAGTGCTAAGCGGGGTTCTGTTGGTGACATGCTGATACTTGCATTTAACAGAAAGGAACCTAATTAATACAAGTTTCTGCATATGACAGTTACCTTGCCAGTTGTGTTGAACCATCCAATATATGATTTCCTGCTTCCATTTACCTGCAAGTGTTATCTTATTACTGTTCGTTGCATCAGTTAATAAACCTCAAACTCCTGGAAATATCCTAATATAATAGAGCCGTATTCGCACCTAAGAAGCTTCTGCTTTCGGGTTTTGCGAAATGACCTATTATGCACGCGTAGTAGGTCATTTAAGCAATCTGCGTACCAGTTAAGTACGTAGATTGCCTCTGTGTGGTCTTTAACGGCAGTTAGGTGCGGATCTGTCTGTACTTAACTCACTCTTAGGTGTTAATATGGCACATTCAGTTCAGAATTTCTAAAGTAAAGGTGTTTCAATGTAGGCTGGTCATACTTTCTTGTAATTTACCCATAACTGTACAGAATATGGATGACAACTAAAAAACACTCATTCAACACGAAAAAGTCCTTAGCAAAAAATATGTTAACAGTTTTTTTTCATACAAGACCTTAAGACATAAAGACCCCTAAAAGAAGTGTAACTTTTAGTTTGTGTCAACATTTAATTGCAGCGTACAATACAGTGTCTACTCCCCACGACTTATTAAATAATGACTCCTAGATCCCTTTCCTCACACATGTATGGCAGACTCTGTTGGCAATATACTGTATAACACATTGACCTTAGACGCATTTGTGAAATTGGTTTAATGTATGATAATGTATAAAATTCTTGTTTATTATAGTAAGCCTGGATTTAGAATGGGTAACCTCAGGTAATCTCAAGGTTGGATTGGCTACTTGCCTCAGAAATGGATATATTCAGAGTTTGAGAGTAAGGGCAAAACAGGTGCATGTGGAGACCTGAGATTTTGCAATGTCAGGGGTGCAAATTAATTTATTTTTTATAATTTAGAACAAGGTGGTCGAAATATACAACAAGTACGGCACAATTGTGAGCAATACAAACATATGACATAACAGATATGCAAACAGGTTAGTTCACCGATAAAAATATCAACAATAAGGGAAATTGGCTAGAAAGTATCTTTTGGATGTTTTGAGTGACTAAGTATTCAATCTGAGGTGGGTCAGTCCCCGGGGACTCTTAAATTTTAATAAGATAGATATGGGGAGGGAATGGGAGATGTGTGCGTGTGTGTGTGTCTGTAGTTGTGGGTGTGGGTGTGTGTGTTGGAGGTTTAGTTTAGTGTTAAAACTGAACAGGATGTGGATTAAATTAAGGTGGTATTCCTGGGGGAGTGGGTCAAGGCTGTTTCGACAGGGTAGGAAGGGGGTCAAGCTGCCAGTTGTAGCAGTATGCAGGACTTTCCTTTCAATCTAACCAATAGCTCTAGTGGCAGTGGTTAGTCGATAAAAATTTCATGTAGGTGACAAGTGGGTAAGGTTGGAGAGATAGGAGTCAATATTCAGGATTCCGAGGAATTCCATCCCAGTGATTTTGCGAGTAAGACAGCTTGCCGAAATGGTTTAAGATGTATCATGTTTGTGCAGCACCAGCATTGTGAGGGGAGGGAGGTGAAAACTTTGTAAAGGCGGTGAAGGACCATGTACCACCTGGAGAGGTTTTGTATTGGGTTTCAACAAAATTTAAACTCAACGATCCAGAGTGGGTATCTTGGAAAATCCTATCAAATCGATCCAGAGATATTGTTTAGTGCGGGGAGTAGGAGAGGGATAAGCTTATCTTTGAAGGTTTTATAATAGGTGATTGGGAACCAGTCAGGGCCAGGGCTTTTACCAGATGGGGAGGATTTGAAGGCAGTTTCTAATTTAAAGTTGAAGAATGGAGAATCGAGAGTCTTAATTACGTATGAAGGTAAAGAGGGAAAATTTGAGCTTTCTAAGTAGAATTGGGTTTCTCTACATTTAGCTGTAAGTCCATCCCTACCCTGTATGTCCATACTATATTTTGTACAGCGCTGCGGACACCTTGTGGCCTTATAAATAAACAATAATAATAATAATAATAATCTATTGAGAGGTATATGAATTTTATTTTTTATGCATGCAGAGACAATACTTTACTTGCACATACAACTCACTTACTTTATAGCTGTATGTTTAATCTCTAAATTAGAGTTGAATTTGGAAACTTCACCTCTATATCTAATTCTTTTATCACAATCTAAATTTACTTTCCCTTGCAGTTCAATATGAAACGCTGGACCCTCTCCACAGGGTATTCCTGGTAGGCCAGCTGATTAATAGGTTTGCCTAATATGTTTATTTTTTAAACTAACAACATTTTGTTATTCAATATTTTTTTTCCTTCAGCTACTCAGGGCTGAGGGCTGCCATGGCTGTTCACACTTATCTGGATCCACACTTGTCCAATCCACTGTAATGGAATTGGCAAATGAAAATCAGAAAAATATTGGTGACAGGTAGATAGATATCTGTCACTACAAAGTCCTAAAATTAATTTGGTTAACACCATCTGCTTTTTGTATGCCAAACCTACAGTTGCTTTGCACTCACCACCCTGATGTAATGATGAGAATGTATATTGAGTATTCCGTTTATTAGAAATCAAACTATTTATTGTAGGTGTAATTTTTGCATTAATGCTTGCTACATCATAAATGATAGCATTGTCGAGAACAGACTCATAGCTAAAAACAGCTTGGTCTTGTAGGAAAATATAGATGAATCCCTTTATATAATGTAATAAAGGTCTGAATCCAGACTTTGAAAATAAGAGGAAAACAGGTGGGAATATACACCTGGACAAAACCATGTTAAATGCAGGGGCAAATTTCATCAGTTGCAAACAGTATTATTTTTAAGAAGAGATGTTTGCAAGACTAGGGGCCAGATTACTAAGCTGCGAGAAAGGAAAAGTGAAGATGTTGCCCATAGCAACCAATAGGATTCTAGCTTACATTTTCTAGTATGTAAAAGGAAATCTGATTGGTTGCTATGGACAACATCTCCAGTTTTTCTTCGCAGCTTAGTAAATCTGGCCCAAAGTTTAAATAAAAGTGTAAAAGTAGTATCAGCACCACACATTACTGCGATATTTAATCAAATCAACGATAATTTGACGATTGACACGATAATTGCTTTAGTGTGTGGTCAGATGAAGACTGGGAAGTATCTCTGACTGATAAGGAAAAGCAAATTATTCTCCCTGTATGTAAAGAATAACATTCATGTCACTCACCGATATTTAATGTGGTTTTGCCCAGGTGTAACATTTATACCTATTTTTCTTTTATTTTCACACTCTGGATCTGAGACCTTATTTCCTCTATGACTGCTTCAACACCCAAGAGATCCAATATATAATTGCCTATATAAATGAGTCATGAAGCCACAATATGTTTGCACTTCAAAGAAATTATTTTTTTTTAACCTTTGGGACAGGCTCTATATGCTTCTGGGACCCAGAATGTACAACTATTTCTATAGTTATGCCCTTGGGAGGGATCACAGATGGCTAAATGCCAACATGTACAAAGCTTTGTGTAACTCAGTAGCTAATATGCTACTGCTAATGGTTTATCTATCTTCTTCCTGCAGTGTGCCAAGGATTTGAGCTACTGTCTTTCTCTTTGTGTAACAGAATAAATACACTGTTTCTTACGAAGCCTACTAAAGTTCCTAGTTAGCACTGTCAAAAAAAGAAAAAAAAAACAATCCTTCATATTTGTACATTTAAGCTTAATTGATACTGAACCAGTTAATTTTTTTTATACCCCAATTGAGCAGCAAATATACATTATAGTCAGGTAGTTAGAATACTGGATGGTAGTGGGTCAATGGCACGAAAGGCCCTTTTTTGAAAAGGCCGTTTCATACCAAAGTAGAAACGTGCCCCAAATCGATAGCTTCATCCCCGGAACAAAGACTCCTTGCCGAATGGTGAAGATCAATGTACACCCAACCCTTATCCTAATTCTTAGGGCCTGATTAAAATAGTCTTGCACCTGCATTTTATATGGTTCGAAGCTAATTGTGCACATTTTTTTTGTATTTTTATTCGCATCTCATTGAGACACATATAAAAATCAGCTACCATAATACCAAACAGACCCAAACTTTCTTCCAGCTATTTCTAATTAAATCAGGCCCTTATCTAACCCTCTCCTTCCATTACTATAACCCTCCCTTCACCGCAGTCTGACCCCAAGACTCCCTTCCCCGCAGCCTAACCCTAAAACTCTCTTTAATGCAACCTAGTATTCAATTCGGGTCCAGTGTGGCGGTTCTGGTGTGCGTCTGCGGTGGTAATATCCGAATGAATAAATGGGTAAGTATGCTAAATGGCATGCTTACCTATTCGTTCAGAAACATTTTGGAATAGTTGTTTTCTTCGAAATAGAGGCAGTCGAAAACAAGCTTTCAACTGCCTGTATTTCTCAAATACTATTATCAGACCAGAGACTGTATCCCATCCTGGACCTAGTTTTCTAAATATTTTTATTTAGAAAAGAAATTCATTTCTCTGGCAAGTATATATTTTATAATTCATATAATAGTAATTTGTATACTAGATATGCTCTAACTTAGTGCCTTGTTTATGAAATAGACCAATGACATTCAAACACAGTCCTTAATTGCCACAAAAAATTGCATGTTTTCCATGTCTTCTCATAATCACGTGATAAAATGATATGCCACCATCTTTTCATTTGTTAAGCAGCATTAGTTGTTTACTACTGCTTAATGGACTATCCACTACATATGTGCTCCAGATGGTATTTTCATTAGGGAAATAGCAGAAAGCAACCTGTGAGGATCAAAATTTGTTTAAAATAGTCAGGGGCATTTAGAGAGTCAGAGACCCAGGAATCAGTTTTATGTATTTTCTAAGATACTTTACATAACAGAAAGACATGAAATATTAGTGGAAGAAAAAATATACTAAAACCTGTCTGCATTGGAACCATTCTCCACTGTTGTATGCTCCTATCATTTTGAAAACTATGTTATTGACCCATTAAATTTCATTTTTGTTTACCTAAGCCTCCCTCCTCATAGTCAGAGCAGAGCCTTATGCTCGCACCATCAGCATGCTCCAATGTAATATAATAAATGTGTACAGTGTTCCTCAGGTAAATACATAAATCACATAATGCATTGGCAATGGTGCATTTGTATTAGGTTGGATGGGCCAAAATATATTTTTTTAATGGAGCCAAATTATTTCAAGTGGCATCTATCATTATATGTGTCTTGCTGTTCATATGTTTACAGTAGATATAATTAGTATATTAGCCAACCAGTTCATATGCTTTACTTCCTGCACTCCACTCATATGCTGGGGGGCCGGGGTAATAAGTGAAATAGTCATACCATCCGTCCTCCCACCTTCCCTTTCCCATCTCTGCATCCCCAATAGTCTACTTGGTTGAGTGTCCCCTGCTTAGACACCTGATGATATATAATATATAAAATGTTAACTATACATAGAATTGCATTTGGACATACTGGATAAAATATTGAATGAGGAGGAGGAGGAGGAGGAGGAAGAGTAAAAGGGCGAGTTAAGATGCCACCCTAAACATGTATATAGAAATGCATCTACTTTATAAGGCAGACAATACTTCTCTGTATATTACTTTTCCAGGAAACACTGTTCAGAAGCTGGGAAGATTTATGTTCATTATTTCCCATCTAGCAGCTCTTCCAGAATTCTCTAACCCAGACCTGACCTGCTGTCTAAAGGGCAATGACATCTGTAACCCTGACCTACATGGCAATTATGACTATAGCTTTGTGACACCAAAGATTCTCTGGGACCTCAGAATAAGACTGGCCATGTGCTAATGTGTGTATATAAAGCCTGTGATATCATAGAGTGGTGTGGTTCCATAGCACTTTGACAAATTGTATTGGAAAGTCATTTGTAAGGAGAGTACTATTAGAAGACAACACATAAACGTTCTAAATAATTTACATTCACTGAATGAATAATGTTACAGTTAATACACAGTACAAGTAAATTACAATTGCCGTGCAAACCATGCTCTTTTGTGCCTTGATCTTTATTGTGTTTGCTTTATGACCTTTTCTGCCCTTATTTAGCCTTATTTCTTGTTTCTTGTAATAAAATGAATGTCAGATATGAGAAAGTCCAGAACATATGACAGAAGACGACCACCCCTCTGGCTCAGATGATTGCTCCTGGGAGAGACATAATACTGCGTAGACCTACTTTACTGAAATTGTGCATCCTAGCAGAGGTTAGAGCATGCCATTAAGGATAAGAACATTTCAGATGATATGAGATAAATGTCAGCTGAAATCAGAGCTCATGCAAGGGCATACTGTGCCCTCAACAACATTTTATACACACCACTCTATTACCTTTAACCAGTGTAAGTCTATTGATGATTTTCAAGTAGATATATGTTGCTCTATATAGCTCCCTTATGTGACATGTATTTTAAGCAATAATTTTTATTACAGTCACATTAGACCTTTTTAGTTAAATGATCAGTAAGAGTCATAGTGGCTTAACTGCATTTAAAGGGAAATTCTAGGAGTTTATCATAATAATAATTTCAGATAACAGATCTAAAAGGGTTTTAGCTTTTTCACAGCTACACATAGGAAGGATCCTTTTTTTTACATTAATTGAATCAAAGAGGCAGCTGACCTGAGTCTGATATTTGCATACGGAGAACATAGCTAATACCCAGCTGCATATCATGTTAATGTTTACATGTACTGTATATTTATTAATACTAGAATAAAGCTCTTTTATATTATGTATCTTTACAGCAGTATCACCACCCATGTATTTGCTCCTTCAAAACAAAGGTTTCAGCAGCCAATGAGAGCACAGCAAAACAAAGGAGAAAAACATTGCATCAGCGCTTTTACAAATAAACACCACAGAAAGGAAAAACTAGCCTATAAGGTACCAGATCACAACACTGCGCACTGCTCTTCTTTCGCTGGGCCGATAGTTAAAGGGCCATGCACAGTGTTATGTGATAATGCTTAGGGCGTATTACTAAAACAGTTGTGGCTCTTTAGGGTAATAGAGGTGAACTCATCTTACCTGAAAGCTATTTCTGCTGTAGTTTATAGTAACCCCCACATTTACAATATCTTGTGTTTAACTTACCGAGTCCAGAGTTGTATTTTTTTGTAACCACCTTGTTTTCTTGTATGTCTGACTGTCACTAATGCCACCCTGAGATCTCAGCATTCTAGTCACAAAAGAATGCCCCACCCTAAACTTCATTATTTGTTTATTTTTATGTCAGCCTGTGCTTGTTATAACAGCACTTACCCTCACAATATAAGACACCCCTGGACCCTGCAGTCGATCATCTGGATGCAGCCAACCCTGGGCTGGTTTACTGATAAATGTCCCTTTACGGCTCCAGTCCTCCCCTGGCAGTTTATATGTCTCTGTTCGTGGAGTCTTTCTTGCTCCTCCAGCACCTGCTCCCCCTCGCAACCGGTTTATCACCTGCAGAGTGCATGGTGTAGAACAAACTGGATCACAGGCTCCAAACATTGACCCCAGTCCCCCAGACTTTTCCATGGACAGTTCCTTGTTCGTTGCGGAAGGATATCTGCTGAGAAAAGAAGCAGGACTTGAGAATTTCCACTGCCCCATCCTGGGTATCATCATGCAGAAGGTGGTAGCCACATCCTGCTCTTCTGAGCATTGTGAATCTGAGTATGGCTGAACTAATGATGATGAAGTGTTTGGGGAACCAGGGGCAACTTGTCCACTCATGGCTCCAGCTGCCAGAGGTGTTTGCTCCTCTGCCGAAGTTACCGAGTCATTGCGAAAGCGATCATACTTGGAGTCAGGCAGCATGCCGTGTGCTGGGATTTAGCCAGAGCTTTCAGAGTGATTGCTCCTCTTTCTCATTCCCTCCTCCTGCTCTCCTCTTCTCCTTGGGGAGGATCCACTCTCACAAGATGATGTCATTCTTACATTACTCATGTGCCCCCACCACATTCAATATCCCAGCTCAGGTCAGCAGAACCTGCCATAGAATTATCACATCCCCATCCCTCAGAATAAAGGCATGGTTAAGAAGCTAGACCCCCTTCGTTGTGCACAATAGTCTACATTTAAATTAAAACTGACTTGTCCATGTCCTGTAATGTAGCTAAGCAACCGTAGTCCACTAGCTTTCTATATAAGCATGTAAGTCTGTGCTTATCTCAGACAGTATGCAAAACTAGGGATTGCATTGTTCAGTCTATAAAAGGGTTTATACATGATGTAACTTATGCCGGTAAAAATATATGTATTCCAGTACCTGTATAGTAAGAATTATTTGTCTTGATGTCTGTGAATAAGGTAAATTGAGACGTACATTTGTCATAGGATGAGTGTGTAGAGAGATGTATTAGGATTTTAGTATTTTTAGGAAGTGGTGAGAGGGAAATGTATCCTGGGGATTCAGTTTCAGGCTGAGATGAGAGAATGTGTCCTGATGTCTGTGTATTAAGAGGAAGGGACAGTGCACAGATAACTTTGGATTTGTAGGAGGTGACTGGCATGTACTTTTATGACTAGATATTTAGGGGCCTGTTTAGTAATATTTGCCAAAGTGCTGCAGTATTACCCATTTGGTACTGCACCTGTCTGTAAATATCTACTCATTTATAGTTAGCATCAGTAGCCTAGTTGCTGTCACTTGGCACCGCTGGAAGGTTTGTAAAAGAGAGATGTTGCATAGCTTCTGATCCAGCATTGTTTCTTTAAAGAAAGAGGCTGATTCAGAGTAAAGGAAAAACAAGTGCAAGTGTGCAACTCGGCTAAACCATTTTGCAATGTGAGGACCTGAACAATACCATGTTGAACAGCAAGGGGAAGCAGAATTAGAATTGAAAGGAGAAGATGCATAGCTCAAACTCCAATTTATGAATTAAACATAAAGTTATGCAGTATTTGAGTTCCATGTGTAAAAGTAAAGTTTTTTTCCTGCATGCAAAAGAATTTAGATTAATTAGTGCCTCTTACTTTGCAAAATGGTTTAGCCGAGCTGTATACTTACACCTGTTTTGCCCCAGGCTGTATTCAAATTGCAGCCAGGCCATTATGCTGGCAGGGCACTGCAACAGTCCTGGCAGAGTGTCTGTCATGCAGTTGCTGTTCTGATACAGTGAAGAAGTGTCATCTGTCCGCACATGTGCAGAGCAGAGATGGGGGAGGGTTGCAAATTCTTCCCCCTCACATTTGGAGCACCTTTTATTGTCTCCCAATAGAATGCTATGTTAACTCCATCCTGAGATTGGATTACCACAGTTAGAAAAACTCCAAAATTGAATATACTATATATTATATGATGGGGCAGAGGCGGAGATAACTGATTTCAGTTAAAAGTATGTTTGGTAAAGAAGCCCTAACGAGAGACGAGACATCACTACCCTAATGTGTATACATGAAGGTGGTGTACAAAAAGGGGCAGCACTTGTGGCTCGAAGCACTGAGGTCCTGAGTATGATTCCCGGACTAGGCCTTATCTGTGTGGATTTTGTATGTTCTCCCCGTGTCTGTATGGGTTTCCTCCCACATGCCAAAAACATGCTGGCAGGTTAATTGGCTGCTGAATAAATGAACCCTACTCTGTGTGTGTATGTATAAATGTGTTAGGGACCTTAGTATGTAGCTCAAATAGGGCAGGGACTGACGTGAATGTGAATTATTCTTTGTAAAGCACTATATAATATGATAGCGCTATATAAAAACCTGTTAATTAATTAATAACAAAAAGTTATTATAGTATACTTCCTTAACTTAGTTATAAATGAAACTTCAGCCTGGATAATAACAGATTAAACTATGTAATATCAGTAATGCTGCAGTGATCACAAAACAATAACTAATGTTCTATTTTTTTATCTCTAGAAAATTCCACTTTTATTATTGCAAATGGATAGCAGAGTAGGCAAATGAATCTGATTGGCAATAGCATAATCAACCTGTTTACCTTCTGGCTTGTCACAGAATTAGATACATAGAACATTGTAGCAGCTGCAGGTCCTGGTGATATGACTTTTCAGGATGCAAAGCACCAGCAGGCATACATAATATCTAATCATATTTCTTGCAAGGAGAAAAGAAAAGGTAATGCCGCTTGAGGAATTGATTGTATAAAAAAGGAGAAGCAAAAAAGAGGAGTTGGCTAGGATAGTATAGAAAGAAGATTAGGGGAAACAGTGCTGTAGATAGATAAAAAGAGCAGGTTCATTATAAACAAGATAATCATTTGCTTGTAAAATAGCTAAGGATCCTAACAGCAGAAAACAGAGCCAATTAAAGGGACATTATCACAAATTCTGTTGGTACCTTCACCTACACATATCTCCCCCATAGGCACACAAACACACACCAGTGTAATCTCATTCCCAGAGATTCTTGTTATCTTAAAACTAACTAGATTATGCATAATTTATTTTCTTCACATGGGTAAAGGACTGTGTGATGTAAGGGTGGGGGAGGATAATAAGAGTGTGTGGTGTGTGTGTGTGTGTGCTATACTCTGTATATGTTTTATTGGTTCCTAAATTCACAGGAATAACAGTGATGGGCAAGACATGTATTTAATACACAGAACAGTCACATGCACTAATTACTTCTGTATTGTTCTGGATCAATTTATTTGTACTAATGTATTAATAACATTCATGAAAAGTCATCTTCAAGTCAATGCATTGAAATTATTCCAGTGTTCAGCAATGAGGATTGAAGAATAACTAAAACTAGCTACACTCAGATATAATTTATTCCAATTGCCAAAAGACTAAATCTGAACAGTGTTGCCACAAAACTGATACATAATGCATATATGATTATTTGTTCAGGGGTATGCCAGAGTACTTATGCATAATGGCTGGCTACATGGACGCTTCTTCCACTTAATCAATGCAGATATTCTGCCTTGTTGAATCAAAGTTATTAACTGTTATTCTCAACTTAACTACTTCTTGTATGCTGTGACTACATTTATTAAATCTATCCACTACAGAAAGCAGTTTATCTTGGCTGCCAGGTATGGGCTCCATCATTTGGACTACAATATGTAACACAACTGAAAGTGTCTCTTTGATAGGTGCATTAAGTCTTGTATATATAATATTTTATTATAAAGTGTAAAAAAAAAGGTCTGCATCTCTGTACATAGGGAGTGCAAAGTACACATTTATAGTTTTGGGACCGGATTCAAACCTAAGTACTCCGGCAGGCTTTCATACACTACGTGCAGATGTCTGCTGGAAAATGGAAAAATTATCCCCGACCAATGCTGCACTCTGTACAGTAGGAGATACGCAAGGGGGGTGGGCAGAGGGATGTCAATTGTTTAGTAAGGGCACTCAAGCAGAAAACTTAAGGTAGGGTCCAGGTGGCGGATCCATAATTCGCACGTAAGGGATCAGTACTATGTGCTCCGGTGGGAGTCCCCACATTGATGGCTGTCATTACGAATTACAGAAAGCCAAAAGTTGCTATTCAGCTGTCTCTTTCGAATGGCATCCATTTTAGATTTTTTTTATGAATGGGTAAGTATGCGATTGGCATACTCACCTATTCATTTTCGGAAGCATCGCAGCCGTACCACCGGAGAGGTGAGTAACCCTCTCCGGGGACTTTTAGGCTTATGGGGAGTGTTAGGGTTAGGCGTTGGTGAGGGGAAGATTAGGGTTAGGGCCATGGAGGGGGGTTAGGGTCAGACTTCGAGGGAGGGAGACTTAGGGTTAGGCTGTGGGGAAAGGAGGGTTAGGGTCAGTGTGTTGGGGACAGAATACTGACTTACCTTTCAGAGCACCGTGTTCAGTGCTCCAGGGATCGATTGCTATGCCTCTTCGAGGCATAAGCAATCGTTTGCCCAGACAGTTTGAAACTGACTGGGAAAGGACGGCCCAATTGAAATAGGGCCCTTCGCAATGGCTAAAAACACCCCCTGTGCTCCTACATGGAGCGTTGTGGATAATCAATTCCGTATGGTAGCCTCCGCAGCATAGGCTACCATAAGGAATTAGACCCTATCTGTGAACACAGTCCTTGATCAGTGTACAGACAACTACTATTAGTAATTATGTAATAATACAATGATGAACAAAAAATACTTTAAAAAATGATATAGAAAAAAAATCAGATAACATAATATTTCAGACACAGTAATTGAGAAGACAGTGAGCAAAGACTGTACCAAAGGTGAAAAGGTGGGAGTGGAAAGAGTTAATAGGTGTGGTGGTGAACATGTGTTCATTGGCAGAGCAGGGAAGACATGAACATAAATCAAGTTAGAGTTTAAAGAGAGGCAGGGACATGATTCTGTAAGAGACTGGCAGACTGACAAGAAAGTTCACAGAGATTGTAACGGGTGTGTAAAATTGTCATAGGCTAAATAGAGGTGGTATAGCCAGAGAGAAGATTACAAGAACCAAGACCAAAGATAACTAGGATAACTAGGTTGCTTCTAGTGTAAGAAAGGAGCATAGGCCCGCAATGGAGCATTAAATGAGTGTCATTAGTGTATGGGTGATATTCAGAGTCAAAGTGCTAATGAGAGCAAGAAGGGGTAAGGTGTGGAGGGAGTAGAGTAGAGTCATTGTCAGATCTTTATAGGACTGTGACAGCAATTCAGAAGCCTATATAT
>WWET01000394.1:610095-622506 GCA_011038615.1 Limnodynastes dumerilii
TCTAGATGACACTAACAAATACAATATATTCTTTTTAATGATATTGTTTGAACACTCAGAGTATCACATAATGCTGATTAATTCTACAAATGCAATATGTTTATAGGTCCAATATACTGACCACAGGGTAACGCAGTAAAGAGTCAAAATATCAATACTCTGGAACATTTGTTCTGGAAAATTGGTCACCATGATAGATATTAATATTACCTGCACATTAGTAATAGATCTGTGTACACTTTATATCTTTCTAGCTGTTTATATTTATATTCATATTAATTTATATTCCTTACATGTTTCATCTGTCCTATGTCTCTTTCTTTACTTAATATTTTACCACCTTACTGGCACCTTAATGCTGGAATGACACACCATATCTGACATTTGACGCGATATACAGCATGAAACATTATACTAGGCAAATGTTCCAGAGGAGATCTTTAAACATGAGCAATATCTACATAGCCAGTAACACAGAGACACAACCTATCCACACCATTAGAGTATGTAAAAGCACATTCAAACAGGCTGGTAAGGGGAGGAAAAAGATCATTAAGTTGCCGGCTAAAGCTGACTTTTATTTCCTTGCATTTAAGCATTATAAGTAAAGCAACAGTGCAAATGAAAAAGGGGTCCGAGGTGATGAATGTATGTAACGTTTTTTTAACTTGTAAACTGTCCATATGCTAACTTATGAAAGAAGGTAATTAAGGGACTTAACATAGTAATGGGGTGTGTGTAGTATTTTGTGTGCATTATGAAGTAGAAAAATGTGTAATTATGCCCGTTTTAGCATATAGTCTTTTACCCAATCAGCTGTTGTGTTAGTATGCGCAGTCAGAGAGCACACAACTTACAACTGCACTAGTACTATTTACATTTGAGGAGGTCAGTGGCTTAAGGTGTTATGTTACAGTTCAGTACCAACTGAGATATTTACAGTTAAAGATAAATTACAGAATTAACAACTTTTATCCACAAAACATATCACTAAATAGTCTGCCAACAACATTTCAAATAATAATAATAAATGGACCGGATCCACTGTAGGTTTCAGATCCGTAATGGAATGTGGCAGATTGCTCATACGCACCCGCAAAATGCAGTCATTGCAAGAGGAAAATGACTGTTTTGCAGAGGTGGGTTTTTGTCCCTAGGTCATAACATCTTCATTCAATCTTCATTTATTTTCAGCGCATCTATATTTATTTATGTTAGTTTATTTAATTTTAATATAACTAAAACAGTAAAAAAAACATAACACGATAACACATGGTTGCCAACTTTTACAACCGAATATCAAGGATTGTGATTGCACTATTAAGGCCCTGCGTCAGAGGGGTGTGTCAGACTGCCGTCTGTGATTAAATATTGGCCTTCATGAAAATGGCCATCACTACAGGCCTCAATGCAGGGAAATTTCTAAATGCGCATTCTACCGCAATGACTTCTGGAACTGAATATGTATCAAGTTTATGGCCAAACTCTTTATAGAGGATGTGGTCATGTATTCTCTAGCTGCCTTATCAACAGATGGGAGCTTGAAACCGCTGGATTACTGGATGCCACAATGACAGTGACACCACTGATAAATTATCGAACATTACCATCAGAGTGACCCTAAGACTTTAAAACTGATTGGCCTGGAACGTATCCCGGTATTAGATTCCGTGTTTTATGTAAACAAGAGGTGTTATGGATCTTTAAGTTGGGTACCCTTTCACCAGGGGGTTTAAATGAATTAATGGAGTTAAATGGCATTATTTAATATTGTGTAGATTAGGTATTTTTTATTTAGTTGTTATTGCATTTAATGTATTGTATCTTTTATGAATATACACTCCCTCTAAATCCATATGGGGTGTACCACCCCCTTCTTCCCTGTGTAGTTGTTCTATTCCATATATTATTTTTCTAAGTGTTGTCTCTTCGTTTTGTTTTTCACTATGAGTATGTTATACTATCATATTTCTAAAAAAGTTTATTCATTTATTTATTATTTATATCCTTTAAGCTGTGTGTTTTTTTGATACACCCCATCTACTATGAATATACATGTTCTTGAACTCACATGGGGTATATTACCACTTTAAATAACTAGTCTAGTTTTGAAGTGCTGCTTTGTGTATTCTCACTATTAGTATGTAATATTATTTTATTGATATAAAAAAGTTTCTTATTTATTTATTCATATATATATATATATTACAGGTAATAAATCAGGTAATGGCGCTTAAACCTCTTTTACAAGTAAAACGTAGTAACAAATCCGTGAATAATACAATAGTGGTATAAAAGCAAAACCCGATTAACGGGGGCAGCTTCCTTGCAAAAAAGTCTGTGTGTAATCAGACTGGGTACAAATGTTCATAAAATGGTGCCGAATAGGAAGCGCCTAAGTAGACGTATTGTGAATTAAAGATGAAGGGGATGCAGTGACATGATGATTTTGGATACTAAGCTCATATAACAAGGTGTAAAATAAAGAGATTATTCCCCACCCCTTCTCTGGACAAGCCACACCCCCTTCATGGACACGCCCCCCAGGTGTACCGATTTTTCAGTAGAAAATGTTGGAGGGTATGCTAATGCTATAAATAGTAGTGTTGTGGGGCAGGGGGCAGGACTTGAGGCTGTGCCCGAATTTCGGGGATCTCCCTGAGGAGTCGGAAACCTGATATAAAGCTGTCTCAGTTATATCTTCTGTTCCAGCTACTTGATATTTACAGCCTGAATATTTAGTCCAGGGGAAAAGACATTTATTCTGCACTGCGCTTTATTATAGTCTTAGGGCCAGATTTACTAAACTTTGGGTTTGGAAAAGTGGAGATGTTGCCCATAGCAACCAATCGGTTTGTAGCTGACATTCTTTAGTATGTCATTGGAAAGTGAAAGTGCTTTGTGCCAGGTGAACTATATACCAGGAAGCATTGTGACCTATGGATGTGATAAAGGTGCAGCTTTAGTGACTTCTGTTTTTAATGCTGGTTTCGTGTCATATAGTTCTTTAGGCGGTAATATAAAGCAGAGCACAGGTTGGAAGTCATTAGAGTTACAAGACGCCTCAGCTGGGCAGGTCCCAGGGCACTGTGAGTATTTCTCTTTAAATACGTGTATCAATTCTTATTTTGATTTGGGTAAAATGAATTGTTCATAAAGCATAGATTAATGTGTTATATATTCATTTATTAGATATATTCTTTTACTGTTACTGGATTAAGCTGTTCACAATATGGAGCATTTTGTAACAGGATCATGTGAATCAATCTGTTTATACAACCTCAATAAATAGAAATGAATTATAACAGTTCCTCATATAACTCTATACAATGAGTCTCTTGGTGCCATGTAATGGTCTGAATCAGGATTCAGAGCAGCACCAATGAAAATGCTGGACATTGGCCAGAGGCACCTCCTGTAACAATGCGAGAGGTGCACGTTATATTTTTTTTCTGCTTCCCTGATGTTACACACATACTGGACATCTTTGTTTTTACATTTCTATTTAGAGGTGAACTAGGAAACATCACCTCTGAGCTCTAATTCTGTCTGAACATTATAGTTTCCTGCTCTCCATGGTGTCGCTGCACACTTCCAGTACACGATACAGTGAATGTCCTGCACTTGTGCACTGTCACATCGCTGCTTCATGCTGTACTTGCAGTCATCCATAGATACTGCTGTGTGTGACTTCAGATCACAGATAGCCCACACATGTGCAGCACCTGCTCCGCTTGCTGATTTGTGTGATCTCTATTCTATTGCAGAGTATAAAATACTGGTAATCACCAGAACATTTGTCAATTAATCTCTCTCCATGAATGTGAAACAACTTGACTCGGTTATGGGACAATTTTAAGGCTGAATTTCCCCTGATTATTACACGTGGCTTCATTAAGTAAATTACTGCACACTATTTATTTACTTTTATAAATATTGTATATTTCATTTATGCATCTATTCAAAATAACCACTGGACAAGTATATATTTATCTTATAAAAACAAAGAATACATTATATTTACATGGAAAATACAATTAATGGAAATACTACTACTACTACTATCACTACTACTACTGCTGCTGCTATCACTACTACTGCTGCTGCTATCACTACTACTACTACTATCACTACTACTACTGCTATCACTAATACTACTATACTACCACTACTACTATCACTACTACTGCTGCTGCTATCACTACTACTACTACTGCTGCTATCACTACTACTACTACTGCTGCTATCACTACTACTACTATCACTACTACTACCACTATCACTACAACTATTACTACTAATACTACTATACTACCACTACTACTATCACTAATACTACTACTACTGCTGCTATCACTACTACTACTACTACTACTACTACTATCACTGCTACTACTGCTATCACTACTACTACTGCTGCTATAACTACTACTACTACTACTACTACTATCACTACTACTACTACTATCACTGCTACTATCACTACTACTACTACTACTATCACTAATACTACTACTACTACTGCTGCTATCACTTCTACTACTACTGCTGCTATCACTTCTACTACTACTACTACTATCACTACTACTGTTACTACTACTGCTGCTATCACTGCTATCACTACTACTACTGCTGCTATCACTTCTACTAATACTACTACTGCTGCTGCTACTACTATTACTATCACTACTACTACTATCACTACTACTACTATTACTACTACTGCTGCTATCACTACTACTGCTGCTATCACTACTACTACTACTGCTACTACTACTGCTGCTATCACTACTACTATTACTACTACTCTACCACTACTACTATCACTACTACTATTGCTGCTATTACTACTACTACTACCACCACTGCTGCTACTACTACTACCACTACTACTACTGCTGCTGCTATTACTACTACTACTATTGCTGCTGCTATCACAACTACTACTACTATTATCACTACTACTACTGCTATCACTACTACTACTT
Source organism: Limnodynastes dumerilii (assembly GCA_011038615.1). Taxonomy (NCBI): domain Eukaryota; kingdom Metazoa; phylum Chordata; class Amphibia; order Anura; family Limnodynastidae; genus Limnodynastes; species Limnodynastes dumerilii. The sequence continues at coordinate 615,084 of WWET01000394.1, forward strand.
CTATCACTACTATCACTACTACTACTACTATCACTACTACTACCACCACTACTATCACTACTACTACTATCACTACTACTACTACTATTACTACTACTATCACTACTACTACTACTACCACCACTTCTATCACTACTACTATCACTACTACTACTATCACTACTACTACTACTATTACTACTACTATCACTACTACTACTACCACTGCTACTATCACTACTACTAGTATTACTGCTACTACAGCTACTACAACTACTAATACTATTACTACTAATACTACAACTACTAATACTATTACTACTGCTACTAATAATAATAATAATAATACTGCTGCTACTACTACTATTATTATCACTACTGCTACTATTAATAATACTACTATTACTGCTACTACTACTAATACTGATACTACTACTAATAACAGCAATATTACTACTACTACTAGAACTACTTAATACTATTATTATTATTACTACTACTACTATTAATACTATTACTACTACTACTAGAACTACCTAATACCATTATTACTACTACTATTAATACTATTACTACTACTAGAACTACCTAATACTATTACTACTACTACTACTACTACTACTACTACTACTACTATTAATACTATTACTACTACTACTAGAACTACCTAATACTATTATTACTACTACTACTATTAATACTATTACTACTACTACTACTATTAATACTATTACTACTACTACTAGAACTACCTAATACTATTATGACTACTACTACTATTAATACTATTACTACTACTACTAGAACTACCTAATACTATTACTACTACTACTTCTGCTACTATCTAGTTTATACCATGTGATACTGTCAGTTCCCCTGAGATGTTCAGGTATCCCGGTCACCTACCGTCACTCTCGTACTTTGGCCCTATCCACTCTTACAGAGCCAGCGGGGACGGGGCTAATGACGCGGCGAGTCCGGATTGGCTTGTGTTACACGCTGTCAGAGTATTTAACCTTGTGCCTTACATGATGGCCTTTAGGACCTAGCATCCTGGACTGCACTGTTGCTGGGGGTGTTTTTCATTGCAGGCTGTGATTGGCGGCAGGAAGTTTAAATAGCTTTCCCCATGTGTTTCGCACTGCCGGTGACGGCGTCTGGTTCCCTGCATCTATTCTGCTATTTCAATCGTGTGCCTTGTGCTTCTGTTTACGTCTGCTGTTTTGCATTCACCCTGTTACCCTGTTACCCTTACCTTCCCCCGGTCCTTGTGGTGTCCTGTTTGTCCGCCTATGTGTATGTGTGCTGGCGGTGTCTTACTACTGTCTTTTGGTGTTTGAGTCGCGGTCATCTGACTCCAGCTCCATTCTGTGTTTACCATCTGCCGGAGTGTGTGTGCTGTGTATAGAGATTACTCCAGCAACTCTCAGTGTATCCATCTCCATTCTGTGTTTGTCATCTGCCAGAGTGTGTGCGCTGTGTTTAGAGATCACTCCAGCAGCTCTCTATACCCCCAGCTCCATTCTGTGTTTACCATCTGCCAAAGTGTGTGTGCTGGGTATAGAGATTACTCCAGCAACTCTCAGTGTATCTAGCTCCATTCTGTGTTTATCATCTGCCAGAGAGTGTGTGCTGTGTATAGAGATTACTCCAGCAACTCTCAGTGTATCCAGCTCCATTCTGTGTTTACCATCTGCCAGAGTGTGTGCGCTGTGTTTAGAGCTGACTCCAGCAGCTCTCTATACCCCCAGCTCCATTCTGTGTTTACCATCTGCCAAAGTGTGTGTGCTGGGTATAGAGATTACTCCAGCAACTCTCAGTGTATCTAGCTCCATTCTGTGTTTATCATCTGCCAGAGAGTGTGTGCTGTGTATAGAGATTACTCCAGCAACTCTCAGTGTATCCAGCTCCATTCTGTGTTTACCATCTGCCAGAGTGTGTGTGCTGTGTATAGAGATTACTCCAGCAGCTCTCTGTATATCCAGCTACATTCTGTGTTTACCATCTGCCAGAGAGTGTGTGCTGTGTATAGAGATTACTCCAGCAACTCTCAGTGTATCCAGCTCCATTCTGTGTTTACCATCTGCCAGAGTGTGTGTGCTGTGTATAGAGATTACTCCAGCAGCTCTCTGTATATCCAGCTACATTCTGTGTTTACCATCTGCCAGAGAGTGTGTGCTGTGTATAGAGATTACTCCAGCAACTCTCAGTGTATCCATCTCCATTCTGTGTTTGTCATCTGCCAGAGTGTGTGCGCTGTGTTTAGAGATCACTCCAGCAGCTCTCTATACCCCCAGCTCCATTCTGTGTTTACCATCTGCCAAAGTGTGTGTGCTGGGTATAGAGATTACTCCAGCAACTCTCAGTGTATCCAGCTCCATTCTGTGTTTACCATCTGCCAGAGTGTGTGTGCTGTGTATAGAGATTACTCCAGCAGCTCTCTGTATCCCCAGCTACATTCTGTGTTTGTCATCTGTCAGAGTGTGTGCTGTGTATAGCGATTACTCCAGCAGCTCTCTGTATCTCCAGCTCCATTCTGTGTTTGTCATCTGTCAGTGTGTGCTGTGTATAGCGATTACTCCAGCAGCTCTCTGTATCTCCAGCTCCATTCTGTGTTTGTCATCTGTCAGTGTGTGCTGTGTATAGCGATTACTCCAGCAGCTCTCTGTATCTCCAGCTCCATTCTGTGTTTGTCATCTGTCAGTGTGTGCTGTGTATAGCGATTACTCCAGCAGCTCTCTGTATCTCCAGCTCCATTCTGTGTTTGTCATCTGTCAGTGTGTGCTGTGTATAGCGATTACTCCAGCAGCTCTCTGTATCTCCAGCTCCATTCTGTGTTTGTCATCTGTCAGTGTGTGCTGTGTATAGCGATTACTCCAGCAGCTCTCTGTATCTCCAGCTCCATTCTGTGTTTGTCATCTGTCAGTGTGTGCTGTGTATAGCGATTACTCCAGCAGCTCTCTGTATCTCCAGCTCCATTCTGTGTTTGTCATCTGTCAGTGTGTGCTGTGTATAGCGATTACTCCAGCAGCTCTCTGTATCTCCAGCTCCATTCTGTGTTTGTCATCTGTCAGTGTGTGCTGTGTATAGCGATTACTCCAGCAGCTCTCTGTATCTCCAGCTCCATTCTGTGTTTGTCATCTGTCAGTGTGTGCTGTGTATAGCGATTACTCCAGCAGCTCTCTGTATCTCCAGCTCCCTCTACCACGCCTTTTATATAAGGCTATCTGGTACGCCTTTTATCTGCACCCCAGCACTTTTAGTGTGAATTGCAAGCACTGGCAGTACGCCTTTTATCTGCACCCCAGCACTTTTAGTGTGAATTGCAAGCACTGGCACTTTTATCATCTTTAATTCATAATACGTCCACTTAGGCGCTTCCTATTCGGCACTATTTTATGAACATATATATATATAATTTTTTTTCTCTATTTGTATATTTATTTATATATATGATCTTTGGGCCAGACCTACACTCGTGCGGGTATATGGCGGTTGTATGCGTAAAAACGGCCATTTGTTACTGCGTATGCGTGGGGCAGATGTTACACTCATGTTACGGTCTGAAAATCTTTGCGTATGGGCCTTAATCAAACCGCTTCGTATTACCGATCATGGGGATGTGCCTGCCATACGAAAACCATGACCACGCACCGAGGGCAGGGTGAGGCATTTAAATTGTACAGTATGAGTATGCTAAGCGTCATTAATACGCATTGAACGTATGCGCGGCCGAGGGTACGAACAGAAAAGTTAGGGTAGGGTTTGCCGAGCGCATAGAAGCTAAACTAGGTACGAGCAAGGGGACTGCCTATTGCCGTGCATCGGTGGTATGTTCGGCATAAATACGCTATGCACAGGAGCGTAGGTCTGGATCAGGCCCTTTGTCTCCACTGCATTCATCACTATTTTTGATTGTAAGCCACGCCCATTAATTAATCTACCGCTGTGCTTCATAGCTAACACATGCATATACCTCTGAAGAAGTGGCTTGCACGCCATAAAACGCGTCAGTTGTTTTGTTCAATGAATCAGAACTTTTATTTAAACTTCTCATTATGTGAAGTTTATCTGTGAAATGTCCCAATAGCAGTGCAGGGGAGCCGGAGTGAAGTTTATCTGACTGTAAAACGTCATGAGAGCAGTGCAGGGGAGCCAGGCGCTGGAGCACATGTCAGGCTGACAGATATACTGTCCTTCGGCTCCCCTGCACTGCTCTTATGACCTATTACAGTCAAAGAAGCTTTACCCCGGCTCCCCTGCGCTGCTGTGCTGTGTGTCTGTCTGTGTGTGTTCCTGTATGAGGGGAGGAAGACAGAGATGGAGAGGCCACGGAGGAAAACTCAGTGAAGGTAAGTAAACATTATATGTACATTATATTATATGTGAGACTGGATATACATGATGGGGGTACTAAGGGGCTGGATACACATGATGGGAATACTAAGAGGCTGGATATACATGATGGGGATACTAAGGGGCTGGATATACATCATGGGTATACTAAGGGCCTGGATACACATGATGGGGATACTAAGGGGATGGATACACATGATGGGGATACTAAGAGGCTGGGTACACATGATGGGTATACTAAAGGGCAGAAACAATGGATGGATACAAGAGGGGGCAGAAACAATGGATGGACACAAAAGGGAGCAGAAATAATAGATGGACATAAGGAGGGGGCAGAAATGATGGATGGGAACACAAGAAGGGGGCAGAAACAATGGATGGACACGGAGGGGGCACAAAGACTGTATGGGCACACAAGAAAGGGGCAAAATACTATAACTCTCTTTTTATTGTATTGAGAAGTCAGTAGATATAGTATTAGATGGGGCAAAAACATACCGGTCAGTTAATTGGCTGCTGACTGAATTAACCCTAATGTATGTATGTGTTAGGGACCTTAGTATGTAGCTCCTATAGGGGCAGGGACTGATGTGAATGTCTAAATGTAAAGTGCTGCAGACAATTTGTGGCGCTATATAACTAAGTGTTAATAATAAAAATTATACCTCTTTTACATTATTGTGGACAAGTTGTGAAGTTAAGTATTTTTTGTTAGGGGTCACCAGCCAAAATCTTGCCTAGGGCACCAGACTGGCTAGGGCCGGCCCTGAGCCTAGTTACCAAGGCTCCTATGTCTCCTTGTTTAAAATCATGTGATGTGGCAACAGCTGCTTAGCCACTTAGTTAGTGAGAGAGGAGCCCAGTGAGAGAAGATCTGTTCTTGTGAACTGGCTAAAAAAGAAAGGATTCAATTATACTTAATCATTAGCGCAGTACTGTGTTTGTATGTCTATACCACTGATCAAGGAGTCTGCACTTGATGGGGACACCTGCTGGATACTTCCACACTTGATGAAAACACGACGAACATGGACAGTTGAGTATTAAACTTAATGTTAGTGTTAGGATTGGAGTAATATTGCAGAAAGGGGACAGTTAATATAAGGCTGTGGTGAAGGGACAGCTGGTATAAAGACCATACACTAGATCATACCAGCTGGTTATACAAATATTTACCTGGGGGTTGTTAATATCACAGCTCTTTATCAGTTATTTAAAACTATAAATGGATGTTTTTATTTTTTATTTTATTTTTATTAGTGTCAAACACGGCAAACACTAATTGTGACAACAGTACCATAGATAAAATGAGCATATAAGCAGATCATAAAGTACATATTAATCACAACTATGAATTACAGACAACAGTAAATCATTAAGGGGGTGATTCAGAGATGCGATTGCGAAAAGATCGCAAATATACGCACCTAAGGTAAGATCTTACCAGGTTACAGCCCACTGTAAACAGTCACTCCCCTTGCAAACAGCGGCGGATCTTAAAGTTAGACCACCATTGACTAACCCTAACTCTGCGCTGTCATTTGAGATCTTAAGGGAAGTAGTAGCGTTTATTTGCGATCCTAAGTGTCTGCCCGTGCCCACTTTCCCTCATCTCCCTGCCTCCCCCCCGCCCATTTTCATGCAAATCCTTCAGATCTTAAACTTTCACAGCACTTAAGATCTTAAGTGCTTGCGATCGATTCAAAGGTACGCTCTTAGCGAATTTACGCTCCTAACCTCTACGTAGACGGCATTGCACTATTACTACGCATGCGCAGTTATGCAAATTTTCTAAGATCCTAAATATACGCACCTAAGTTGCGTGAAAATCGTATCTCTGAATCACCCCCTAAGCTTCCAAGATAATTATCTTAACAAATTACCTAGAACATCCCTCATGCTAAGGGGTATATTTACAAAAGTCGCTTTTGGCTGGCAATTATGAATCGCCAGCCATCGCCGCGATTTTCCCGTGATTTTTTACAAAAATTGCGGTATTCAGTAAGGGGCGCTTTTCTTAGGTGATTTTTAATCACCCGCGTCGCTTTAGCAATGGGTAAATCGCTGTGCTTTTCTATAGAAAAGCACAGCGATTTGCCCTTTAAAAAATCGCCGTCGCTGTGTTTTAAACCTTTTAAACCATGCTGCACTGTGTGTGGTGGATGAAAAACAAAACTTACAGTAAGACATTAATATACGTGTGTATGTAAAATAAACATTTACACTGCCTAATGCCCCCTAATGTGTGAACTTACCTCCGGTGGCCACCGTGTATTATAATAAATGTGTAATAATGTAGTGTGTGTTGTAGAAATGTAATAAAAAAATTCCACACTCACCGTTTTGCTGTCATCATTCTTGGGACGAGTTGCTTGGAGTTTCTTTCTTCTTGGCAGGGAATCTTCTCCAGTTGTTCGTAGAATCTTCTCCGGTTGATAGAAGATGCAGCTCCGGTCCTCTCTTCAGCTCCTCGGCTGCCCTCTACTGACCAAATGGTCATTAGGAGCGACGCGGAAGAAGAAGAAGGATCCTGTCGCCGTGGCAAGTGCCGGAAGAGGCCGAATTTCCTTTCTACAACACACACTACATTAATACACATCTATATATATAAAAGACAGTCTGCTCCGCACCGTCATACGCATGCGCAGTAGCGTCCACACGCTGGGACGCTACTGCGCATGTCCTACAGTGAGGAGCAGAAGCGTTTCTCCATATGCCCCAGGTCCCCCTCACTCTCTTACCTGTCCGGTGCCAGCAGTCGTAACACCACCAACACAGTCACCTGTCATCAATAATAACCCCCCCAACACAGTCACCTGTCATCAATAATAACCCCCCCAACACAGTCACCTGTCATCAATAATAACCCCCCCAACACAGTCACCTGTCATCAATAATAACCCCCCCAACACAGTCACCTGTCATCAATAATAACCCCCCCAACACAGTCACCTGTCATCAATAATAACCCCCCCAACACAGTCACCTGTCATCAATAATAACCCCCCCAACACAGTCACCTGTCATCAATAATAACACCCCCAACACAGTCACCTGCCATTAAAAATAACACACCCCCAACACACAG
>WWET01000394.1:623377-653777 GCA_011038615.1 Limnodynastes dumerilii
AAATGAATGGGTAATATTCTTCCCGTCTTTATGACGGGTTTTAGATTAGTTTATTATAATACACGGTGGCCACCGGAGGTAAGTTCACATATTAGGGGGCATTATTAGGCAGTGTAAATGTTTATTTTACATACACACGTATATTAATATCTTACAGTATGTTTTGTGCACACTGGTTTTTTTTTCATGAACCACACACAGCGCAGCATGTTTAGAAGGCTTACCATGCTGACGCTGATGTTACTACAAGGCTAAGCAATGCTGAGCCTTGTAGTTCTACCAGCGTCGCATGGCTAAGCCTTTCAAGCATGCTGCGCTTGGCTTTTGCACACAGAAAACACATGTCAAATAGATTGACATGTGTTTTTCAGGTTATGTGTGAGGCGCTTTCATTGAAAGTGCCCCACACAGCAGGCAAAATTATTTTCTGCGATTTGCCGTCGCACTAAAGGCGATTTAGACAAATCGCCTTGCGATTTAGACAAATCGCCTTTAATGAATACGATGATTTGTATATGTTATATGGCAAACATCTGGACGATTTCTGTCCAGCGATGTTTGCCTTGACGATTTGGACAAATGCTCAAGTCCCAGGACTATGCCTTTAGTGAATACAGCGATTGCAAAATTGCCTGCAAAGTACCAGGAATTTGGGCGATTTGGACCAAATTGACTTTTGTAAATATACCCCTAAGAGAGCCATGCTGCACACCAGTCAAAATTGTCTAGAAGATCAAGGGTGGGTCGTTCAATAAGTTTGTTGTAAGGTCATGTGGATTTTCCTCTTGGTGGTGTCATTTAGACTGTCCATAAATGACTGCTAAACCTCAAAGAAACATCAATCCATTCTAAAGACATAGAACAAGATTCAGATTTAATGGCGCTAGGTCACTTACGCACGCAAGGATGCATGGGCCCTCCAGATGTTACGCTAGGGTTACTATAGTAACCTTAAAGCCTGCACGACAGAGGGGAGTGACAGGGGGTGTGCACTTCCCTCTGTCTCGTGTAATTACAGACGAAAAACGTGACGTGGTCTGAATCTGGTCCATAGTAATGTTTTTCTTTCAATAATGTAGGGATGGAGGGGGCCTACTGATCCAGTTTTGGAGAATGGTCTTCTTAGACACAGTGCTAAGTATAGTTATTCATTTCCTACACCCCAGGGTCACCTTCTGGTTTTTATTCAAAATACCAAATAACGTGAGATTCAAGAGGTTATTCTCTGTGAATTGCTTAACTTAAAGCCAAAAATACCTGATCAGTGAGCAAGACCAGAAGCAGTGAAATGTGTCCGCCTCAGAGGCCTGGCATTTGGAGCAAGCATGACTTGTAGTAAGGCCCGCAAGAAATTGCTTATGAGGGGAGGTTAACACAGTAGAACAGTTTAAACATGCTTGGGATAAATATAAGGATATCCTAAATCTTAAACTAAATTGAGGGTAAATAGGGTCTAGGGCCAGTATAGTTTTAAATAAACAACTGGGCAGACTGGATTTGCCATGTGGTTCTTATCTGCTGTCACTTTCTATGTTTCTATGTCTATGCTGATTTTTTTTTGTGTCAATTGTATATGTTTTTTTTTTTACTAATCATTGTTATTGTTGAGATGAAAATAAAAGTATTAAGTAAATATAACTAAATATTCTTTCCCTGAAGCTCTCTGTTTTTCACTCTCTAATACCCCTTTCACACCAAGCTATGGACTCAGAAATAATACTGGTCGGGGGTTGGTGTGAATGAATCAATCCAGATCTGTTGGTTGATACCAGGGTTATTCTTGGGATGTCCTAACCCGAGCTGCTGGATGAAAGGGGGAACCCGGGTTATTCAACCTGGGTTCCATTAACAATATGTAACATGGCGGATGGAGATCCCTGTCTGCCTCTGCAGACACGGGTCCAGTGTGAAAGGTTGGGTGTGAAAGGGGTATAAGTAACATGCTTCATTGCTATGAAGTAGATTTATAGAGAAAGTTGGCAGCCAAATATAAAAAACAAAAAACATTTTACTGTGAATTTACACAGAAGGTAACAAAAGGCTTACCACTATTATAGAAATCCATATTTATGGCCTAAATACAAAATAAATGAAAATGGATCGTTTATTAAATATATCAAATGATGGAAATGCGGTCATTTTTGCAGAAATGATTTTTGCTGGCTTTCTTATTAATCATAATATTTTCATTTCTGCCTGTGATTGCGTAGGAAAGTTGATGAGAGCTATGCCAAACCAACTAATGTTGTAGTTCAAAACTATGGTTGCGGTCAGATGAAATAATAAGCAAAAATCAATCATGCTCTAACTCCAAACAGCATGTAATCAATCATAGACGTATTAAAGTGCCTACAATTTACTTTGGCAGTGGATGGCGAAAATGGCTCTGAAGAAAAATTATTTCCCATATAAGTATCATATTATGATACTTATGGAAAAGTTAAGTCCAAGCTTTTAGATGTTGTTGTTTACAACAATGCTGCCAGTCTTAATATTGTTAATGCTTTTGGTGAGGTATTACAGAATCATCAGATTCCATGGTAAAATTGTATCGGACTTTGCTTGTTTCCTAATGCCTCAGGAAACATGGGAAGACACAAGTCTGTAAAGACTTTAATTCAAGGGAAGAGTCCTTAAGTATTTACTGAAGGTTGCCCATGCCATCTTGTGCACAAACAGTAGACTCACATATATACATGTACAGTAGGATCAGAAAAACCCTTCCTATCTTAACAATATAAAGAAATAGACAATACAAACAAGTAGTAGACTCACATATATACATGTACAGTAGAATCAGAAAAACCCTTCCTATCTTAATAATATAAAGAAATAGACAATATAAACCAGTAGTAGACTTACATATATACATGTAGAATCAGAAAAACCCTTCCTTTCTCTATAACATATATTACAGTCTATTAGGAATGCTGCCCGATGGCCATAGTATAGACCCACAGATTTATTCAATGTAATGAAAAGAACGGTACAGTGAAGAAAAGCACTGTATAATAGGTGCACTATTTGAATATATTATTGCAATCATAAAGTTTGCACAGCGCCATAAGGCTATCAGGCCAGATCCAGAGCTAATAGGGACATCGACTTACGTACATCAGATGCATAAGTTGTCTTTCAACATGTACTGCGCACATGCAGTACATGCAATTCCGCATCAGAACTCAGGCAACTGATGCTGCGTTCCGTGCAGAAATCAACCTCCGCAAGCAGGGCGTGTGTACTTGATACGTATGATGGGTGGGCATAGGTATACCAATCGTACAATAGAGGCTAGGTAAGCCCTTATGTACCATTCATATTCTGCATGGACATTCTTACATGTGGAATACTTAAGGTAGGGTCCATGGAACATTCTCCTACGTGTGGAATTTAGGATAGCAAATTCTGTACATTGGTGGAGGCTATTGTATGGAATTTTCACGTAGACCATTGCCGTATGATTGTGAAATAATTGTGGCTACATTTTTATTTTTAGATTGCTTTTCTGTTACGACACTCCGAGTTTACCTGGCAGAGAACCGGAGTGGTCGTGGAGAAGATGGTAGACTGGAGTGGCGCCCCGGGTTTACCTCGGAGAGAACCAAGGCGGCCACAGAAGAGAGAGGTAGTGACCGAGTAGACTGTCGGGGCACGGAGACTTTGCTATCGGGTGGTTTTCTGATGGATTTAGCTGCGCCCCAAATGGACGTGCCCCGTTGAACCTGACTCGAGGAAGAGAAAAAGAAACCCGAAGTGAATACCAGACTGAAGGGAAGGGAGCAGTAAGGAAAGTGGGAATAGAGCCAGTCCGGAAGGGACCGTACTGCAACGGACTACGATCAACGCGGAACCAGGCACGACGGACGGAAGATGGTTCACAGGACAGGACAAGACGGACTAGGGCTCGCACACTCATAGGCATACAGCGGGACCCCCAAAAGGGTAACACAGACTAGCACTCCAGGTAAGGTTAGGTATGGGAGGTAGGTGAACACAAGAAGGAGGGAGAACCAGGGCAGGATAAACGGTAGGTAAACAAGGGCAAGGACTGAACAAGGTAAGTGGGCAAGCAACGGTCAATTCACTAGACAAGCACAAGGCAAGGCACTAGGCACACAAGAAATATAGCAGGTCACAGGTCTGACAGGCAGAGACTATAACCGGCGCCAGAACTGTGCAAATGAAGGTATTAAATAGGAGAAAGTAAGATCCCATTGGCCAGAGCAGAGCCCAAGCCCCCTGATGATGATGCGTCCCCCTAGCGACAGGGAATGCACAAATGCCGGCAGACACGTGGGACGCGCGCTTAGAGCAGAAGCGACGCCCACGTGTGGTAACCAGGACGCTGTAGCTAAGAAGGCCGTCGGGCAGGGGAATCTCTAGCGCGTCTAACAGAGGAAGCCGCGGCAGAGGTAAGAACTGCTGCGGCTATCGTAACATTTGCAAACGTAACTGTTCTTTTCAGTATAATGAATAAATCTGTAAGTCATAAAGATTGTTGCAATGGAAACAGGGCACTTCATGCTGATGCTTTTCTCCATAAACATATAAACTACTTAAGGTTTAGTGCTAGAAATAGAGCACACTAAAATAGATAAACTTGAGTTAATGCATCTTTGCATTGAGAGAGTTCTTAAAATGAATCCTGCTATAAAATTATTTTTTCAGTCTGATGAATGTGAGAGTAATGCAAGGAGCAGAGCTCACTTAGGAATAATTGAGGCTGCAACAACAGAGTTGTATTTTTGTTCCTTTGTGCAGTGCTTGGTTCTTTCAATATTGCCAACACAGTGCTCCAATATTGGTCTACTGATCTGCACGAGTGTGTGATACCCCTCCCACACTGTACCATTACCATGCGCCCTCCAGTCAAATCAGGCCACTTACGCGCCTTGCGTGTGTGATTGGCCTGACGTACATAAATCTGGATCCGGTCCACAGATATTTTGGAATGACTTTCAATAGATTTTGGTGACCCAGTTATGTAATTAAGGGACAGGAAATTTTTTTTATTGGCTTAACCACTCAGGATTATTAAGGGACATACTCTTCCAGAGATCCAAGAGCTGTGCCTATTTTTTTAGGAAGTGAGAGAATTTTACTTCTCTACTAAACTACATTTAAAAAAGTTCTTGAATTATGATGTAGTCAAGGCAATTGAAATGTTTCCCAAAAAAACGGATGCAAGCACAATTCTACTTTATCAAATTATTGGCCTAATGCTTTCTCCAAGTGGTAGACAGTAGTATAATAGTTTAGAGATTTCAAGAAATAACATACTAAACTTCCGGTCCGGTTGCCTTGTGAACAGATGCCATGCACCTCAGCTCCGTCACAGCAGATAAAGCCAATTAAATAACTCAAAATATTGACTCAGCAGCTATTTTCCTACGCCCCAGAGTTTGCATCTTGTTTGAAGAGACACTGTCCTCCCCTAATACCTTTCAAAACTAATATATTCCAATCCGGACACAAGCCAGCCCCAGTTACATCTCCGGACCAGCCACAGTAACCAATACAATTTCAAGACATTGTGAAGGCCATCAAGGAAACTTTAGCTCCTCTCATGCAGAAGCATGTAACCAATTGTAACTCCCCTTGAGTCTCTAACGCATTGTAACCTAGATTGCAGTCTCTTTTGGGTCACACTTATACTATAATGATGTCTTAATGGCTACATTGTTATAGTCATTAGCGAAATTAAAAATACATTTTGTATGCTAAATATTGATCTTGAAATGCTATCTTGATATGCTTGAGTTCTTGCATTTCATCAACACACAAAAGACAAGTCTTACGGCAAACAATTTTTTTTCAAAACCATTTAACCAAACTGATTAAGTTCAGTGAATCACAAGTGATAGTTAAAGGAGATCTGAAATTCTTTTCTTTTTTTAAATAGTTTATTTATTGTCCAGTCAATAATCATAACAGAAAGCAAAAATTCGGACATCAGAAGAGTAACATAAATTACGTACACTACTTATTAGTTAGACTCATTAATAGTACATAATATACAATTTATGTCCAATTTGAGCATGACATCAGGTGTCTGGAGATTTTTATTCAGATAAATGTAATAAGAAAAGAATAGTGAGTTCTAAGGAAGACAGGTGGCCATCCATCCCAAATGAGGGAGACGTAGAAGAAAAAACGGAAAAAGAGGAAAAAAAAGAAGGCAATAAAAGGAGGTAAAGAGGTCGCTCAGGAGATCAGTAAAAAATGTGAAGAGAAGCTCCAAAAAGTAATGCCCAGGGTTCCTAAACCTTACAGAAAGATTTAGTAATATTGTTTAAAATACATGTCATGTATTTCAATTTGTATATGAACCAGGTCTTATCATTGAGGTGGGAACAAATTGTTTCTGCCGATTTAAAGCAAGCAGGCGTGTAACTGCAGATGTCAAATGTAAGATTAATCGGCTCTGGCTAGCTGTAGGGACACATGGGGAGATCTGAAATTCTAGGTATACAATAGTCCTCCTGTATAATTCTGAAACTGACCTCAATTAAAGGTATTAAAGACATTTATATCAAGTTACATTTAAATGATATATGGAGGGCTAAATACCCAATTCACAGAGAGAACACATGTTTTTCATCTGTCTGAATGTCAGATATGCTTTTCCCAAATATCCTAGATACGAACAAATTTTACATTTCAGATGACTAACTCACAAAAAACTTTGTCACAGGCTTATAATGGATTGGGCATATGACTTTAACACCCAGTTACTATAATAATTTATATATACATGAGGAGGAATATTTGTCTCTAAATGCATAAAAGAAAATTTGCAAGGTGAACTTTTTGCTCCATATACTATTCTCTATTAGACCTAGTAGAAGCTAGGAAATGTTTGGTATGCTGCAAATATCCCTTCATGAAAGCCTTTATGTAATGATTGACCTATAAAACCCCTTTCACACCGCCACCAAATACTTGGGCTTTTGCCCAAAAACCCAGGAATCAACAAAAACCTGTGTATTTGGTGGCGGTGTGAAACGTCCACTTCCGGTCGACCCGGGTCAAATGACTCGGGACTTCAACCTGGCAATAAAAGAAGGGTTATTCTCGGGTCCTACCCGGAAAGGGTGACAGTGTGAAAGGTCCAGGGTTGTTTTCAACCCGGGTCTTTCATATTGCCTCCTGATTGGTTGAGATTTGGTATAGCATAGCATACATACCAACCATAGCAACAGTAAACAAATCTGTTTTCAGTGTCGGAGCTGTAAAAAAAAACATTTTACAAGTATAGGGCATGCTGATGCTTGTAGTGCTACAATCATCAGCATGCCCAAGGATGGCTGGGCATGCTAGTGCTTGGAGAACTACAAGTGCCAGCATGCCCTGTTATGCGATACAACAAAACACAAATGAATACCCCTCCTAGCTACTAAATAAAATAGGCTGTGAAATCCCATTTCCATGGTGACCAAATAACGTTTGGTCACCATGAAAACGTAATCTCACAGGCTGCCCAAGGGTATAAATACACCCCAATGACAGCAGAGCTGTCATTAGCGTCGGGATGTCGGGACATGAGTTGCGGCAGGCCATAGGGTTTTCTATTTTTCAAAGACCTCCCCCACAGATTAAAAGCTTGGAAGATGGGATCCTATTCAAGATGGTAAGTACTTCTTTTTATTTATTATTTTTATGCTATTTTTTATTCATTTATTTTATGTATTTTATAATAAGCATAAATTTTTTTTTTTATTATTTGGGGTGTTAAATAATCATTCTTTATTTATAAGGGGGCATTAAATGTTAAGTCTTTTTTTAATGGTAGGGGGCCGGCCCTATATTTTATTTAATAGCTATGAGAGGCATTTGTGTTTTGTTGTAACGCACGACAGGGCATGCTGGCACTTGTGGTTCAGCGCTAGCATGCCCTGCCATCCTTGGGCATGCTGATGATTGTAGCACTACAAGCATCAGCATGCCCAGCACCTTAAAAGCCACTAAAACCCGGGAAATTCAGTGGCAGTGTGAAAGGGACAGACCCGGGAATTTCTCTGGTTTTTTGGGCGCTTAAAAGTGTCCTCTTTTTTTTTGGACCCGGCATTTCTTCCCAGGAAGAAAATACTGGGTTTTTCACCATTGGCGGTGTGAAAGGGGTATAAGTTGATTTTCCTATCAGTATTGACCTACAGTATTCAGTATTCAGCTGGTCAACTCAATCCCAAAAGGCACTATGGGGTCCATTATTAACAATGCTTTGAGTGCTGTTTAAGTAATTAAGGCTCACTGCACGCCTTGAAAATTTTGCTACAGTGCGCATGTGCCGGGACTCTAAACTTAAGCGAGAGGGACGTGTCACACCGGGCAGGTAAGTTTAACCCTTTTTTCTCGCCCACCGGAATATCCATTGGTGTTCCTTGTTCACATGTACAAGGAACACCATTAGTGATTCAATTGGGCAAAATATATATTTCAAATTAAATATATATTTAATTGTATAAATTTATTCTAAAAAAAATAATCGTTAAGATTTTGAATTTTTTTTTATTGATATGCTGGTTGTATTCCAGTGGTTTCCCTATACTTATTCCAGCGATCTCCCCATATACTCGTAGCTGTTAGGGGGAAGAAAGGGGGATACCTATTATAACGCCATTCTGAAATATCAGAGAAATTTGTTACATACATTTGCAAATATAGGATAAGCCACCAGTCACTTACAAGGCTTCTCTGTTTTGGTGGTCCTAACTCTAATACTATCAGATTCCCAACTTTGGGTGATATATCATGTATTTTTTAATTGAGAGCTAACCCACCAGAGAGGTCCCCAAGTCTCCAAAATAGCTACTCTGAAACAGCAACCCCTCAACCCGCTGCTTTAAAATAAACACACAAAATGGAGGTTGCTCAAATCAATTTATAAGTTAATATAGAGCAGGTGCTGCAAGGTATTGGGAATTTACACAAGTACAAAAAAGATACCCCAGCGCTCTTGCAATTACCTGTAAACAAACCATGACATTCTATCATTAAAATAAAAGTCAGAGAAATTTGTTACATACATTTGCAAATATATGATAAGCCACCAGCCACTTACAAGGCTTCTCTGTTTTGTGGTCCTAACTCCAATACTCCCAACTTATAGTCCCAACTTTTGGTCATATATCATGTATTTTTAAATTAAGATCTCACCAAGTCTCCAAACTTTAAAGACTTCATATACACAATCTAAGTAACGAAACTCTACGTAGATAGTGTAATATAGTTACTACGCATGCGTAGTATCTCGGCATGGAAATCTATGCACGTAAGTATTAAAATTTGTTGTTGTGAATCCGGTCCTATATTATTCTGACACTGTGTCCCTATAGGAAGTAAAGGGGAAAGTGCCATTAAGATAAGGACAACCTCACCATTTTAGAATGCAGAGAGAGGGAAACTACAAAGAATACAGATTCTCTTTGTAGTTTCCTTTTCTATCATTAATAAATGGTGCCTTAAGTGTAATGCAGAAAAGGCAATCTAGAAATAGCACAGAAGTGCAGTGGAGACCCGTTACTAGAAAATTATGTGTTACCATGGAAACTCAGTTCCACAGAAGAGAAAGTAAATCCCATTTTGTAAAATTAATGGGGAGATAAACCAGTAAAATGCAGGCTCAGATGTTGGTCTGATAAATCATGTACAGTGTTACTGAACTGTAACTTTCATTATTTCTCAAAAGTAAAATGCATCAGATTTATAAAAGGGATATATAATAAGGTCATTTTGAGGCACAGTATTTGATCATATTTACTGTGTGCATGAAGAAACATATTCTGCTTGTCATCAGTTATATAACATGACAAATGTCCAAGGAATATACACAAAATGGAAGATCCTCAGATCAATTTATAGGTTAATGCAAACAGGTGCATGATAGCCCGGGTAATCTGCTAGCAACAGAAACACAGGAAAGGTAATGCCCCAGCAACACTGCCATTAACCAGTAACAGACTATACCAATCTATCTGTAATATAAAACACAGAAACGCCCATTACACATATTTGCAAATATATGATAAGCCACCAGCCACTGTCAAGGCCTTTCTGCTCATGGTGGTCCTAATTCTAACAATGAGAAATTAAAGCTTTCAATTATAAGTTGCTAGCAGATTATCACGGACTGACTGGTTAGGGTATCCGCTCTGGGTTCCCGGGGAAGTGATAGTGACTCAGCAATATAGAAGCTGGAGGGCTTTATGTAGGATCTGCTCATGGGCTATGCAGAGTAGTTAATGGGAAGATAGTACTAGAATAGGCTGGGCTTGAATTATGATTAGACCACACTGGATTAGACTGGAGCCTGCACTGAACTGAACTAGACTGAGCTGGACTGAACAGACTTGACTAAACCTGGACTGGACATACTTGGCTTAACCTGGACTGAACCAGGACTAGGGGCCAGATTCATTAAAAACGATTTTGGCTAAATCGCCTCAAATCGCGTGATTTGGGGCTAAAAAATCGCAAAACAGTATTCATTAAGCTCCAAATCACATGATTTGAGTGTGATTTGGAATCACCTGTGTTGTAATCACGGTCCCCATTTTTTGTAATGCTAGAGATAGAAATTTTGGTATTCATTAAGGGCGATTTCCCTGAATCGCGGTGAAATCGCCTAGAAATCACTAAAAATAAAATCGCAGCCAGAGAGGTGTTATTCTATTGTGATTTGCTATCGGGACTGACAAAAACACATGTCCGTATAACAGACATGTGTTTTTGTCTGTGTAAAACCTAAGAGCTGCATGGCTGAAAGCCTTAGCCATGCTGTACTGAATTTGGAATTTTTTTTTCTTAAATCGCGGCAATATCGTTGTGATGGGCTGCGATGTGAAATCGCAGCCCAAAATCGATTTTAATGAATAAGGCCCTAGATCTGGACATACTTGATTAAACCTGGACTGGGCCAGGACTGGACTGGAATAGACTAGACAGACTTGACATAACTTGCACTGGACCAGGACTGGATTTGGACTTGACAGACTTGACCTGGACTGAACTTAACCAGGACTGGATCCAGACTTGACAAACTTTACCTAGACTAGACTTGACCAGGACTGGATCTAGAATGGACTTGACCCGGAATAGACTTTACCAGGATTGGATCTAGACTTCACCTGTACTGGACTTGACCAGGACTGGATCTAGACTAGACAGGCTTACCGAAATTTGCTGTAACGAGGACAGTTACCAGGGTGCGGAGTCAATGTTATCAGGTGGTTTCACCAGAGCCCCTGATGGGATTGGCTGCGCCCTAACAACAGGTCGAGATCCCCGTAACCGAACTCGTAGGGGAAGTGAAGAAACAAAGAGGGAAACAGAGAGGCAGACAGATAGAACGTAGGGAAGCGAGAAAAGTCAGAGTCAGAAGGTACTGACCTGAGACAGACCACACGAAACATTAAACGGACGGACTGGGACGAACCAACAGGACTTGACAAACGAGACTGACCAGGAGATGCACTTACTCAAACACCCAGAAGAGAATCCCAAAGGATAACAGGAACAGTCACTCGGGAACAGGGTGGGTAGAACAGATATGGGCCAAACAACAAGGAGAGAGAGAGAGAGGTCGGCAAACAAGAGGTTAAACTAAGGAACAAGGATGGAAGGCAAAAGGGCACTCAAGATCAAGGCACAGATCAACTGGCAAGACTGGGACAGCAAAAGCTATAACCAGCACCAAGCCTCAGAAACAGCTGATATTTAAAGACACCACTGGCCAATAGCAGCCAGCGGTCAGCGTGGGAGAATGCGGCATCATCTGGCTTCCTGGTTGCTGAGCACATTTTACACTGTGCTGCTGCTTTAAATAGGGTGCCGCAGGGCTGGATGTGCTGTTCCACAGCACCTATATTGGAGGCTTTAAGGGGTGCCTCCTGAGGTGTTAGTGTAAAAACATGTACAGTATATATGACCCAACATTGAGACTCTTAGGGCCAGAATTACTAAGCTGCGGGTTTGGTAAAGGGGAGATATTGCCCATAGCAACCAAGCAGATTTTAGCTGACATTCTCTAGTATGTAAAAAGAAAGTGAGAGCTTGAATTTGATTGGTTGCTATAGGCAACATCTTCACTTTTCCAAACCCACAGCTTAGTAAATCTGGCCCTTATTTTTCGAGTTAGGACCACTATGAGGCAAGGCCTTGACGGTGTCTGGTGGCTTATCATATATTTGCAACTATTTGTAATCGACGTTTATGCGTTTTATTTTTACAGATTCTTTCCCTTGTTTCTCTTGCTAACAGATTACCCCGGCCTTTCATGCACCAGTTTGCATTTACCTATAAATTGATCTGAGCTTCCATTTTGTGCATACTGTTTGGAAAACTGTCCAAGGTATCCTGCTGCCATTTTAGGAACAGATCAAAAATGTTATTTTGTGTCATTTTAACACCAGAAACTGCAAAAACAAATGTGAATCTTTCTGATTCTCGAGGTTCATAACAAATGACAAATTAGGCTTTAAGTCGATATATTCGTAAATGCATTTACATTAAATTTGATGTCAAGTATTAACATATGAGATAATGAAAAACAAGTTACAAAAAAAAAGACAAATCCTAAAAAGTTTTGTAAGTATATAAATGGCAAAAGGATCAGAAAAGACAATATAGGACCCCTAAAAAGTGAAATGGGTGGATTGATCAATTTTCTCATTTTCTTTTCTTCAGTATTTACTAGAGAGAAACAAATGGTAGGAATAATACATTAGAATGAAAATGCAACCATACTATTACTTAATATTTGTCTGACAAAGGAAGAAGTCTAAAGGTGATTGAAGAAAATTAAGATAAATAAAGCTCAAGGTACTGACAGCATACACCCAAGGGTTCTTATGGAGCTAAACTCAGAAATTGTTAGACTGTCATTCTTAATTTTCATAGATTCAATTTCATCAGGCTCAGTTCCATGGGATTAGCGTATAACAGATGCACTAGTGTTGTTTAAAAAAGGGAATGAGATCACAACTGGTTACTTATAAACCTGTAAATATGACATCAATAGTTTGAAAACTGCTAGAAAGTATACTAAGGGATAATATTCAGGATTATGTGGTGTGCCATGAGATTATCAATCGGAATCAACTGGATTTTAAAGGGATAGGTCATGCCAAACTAACCTAATTAGCTTCTATGAGGAAGTTAGTTTGAACTTTGACTAGGGATTTGATACAGTGCATCACAAGAGGTGGGTCCACAAAATAGGAAACAACATTTGTGCTTGGGTCAAAAAATGGTTGGTGAATAGGAAATAGAGAGTTGTGATAAATCGAAACATTTTCTAATTTATCAAAAGCTTTAAGCGGTGGTTACATGCTGAGACCACTCCTTTTTAATATATTTATTATTGACCTTAGTGATGGTTTAGAGAGCAAAGTTTCCAATTTTGCAGATTACACTAAACTATGTAAGGTAATAGAATCCGGGCAAGATGTAACTTCTTCTCTGCAGAGGTACTTGAATAAACTGGAGGATTGGACAGCCAAATGGAAAAAGATGTTTAACATACATAAATGTTATAAAGATTATGCATTTAGGGATCAAAAACAAGCATTTAATCTATAAATTAAATGGGGTAAATTTAGGGGAATCTTTAATGGAGAAGGATTTGGAAGTGCTTGTGGACAATAGACTTAGCAATAGTGCTCAATGTCAAGCAGCCGTTGCAAGGGCCAATAAAGTATTAGCATGCATATTGGTAAGGCCTCATTTCAAATACAATGTTCAGTTCTGGGCACCAATACATAAAAAAGACATTTTGAAACTAGAAAGGAAGAGAAGGGAGACAAAATTGAAAAAGTGTATGGAGTCATTAAGCTATGAGGAACAGCTAGCCAGTTTAGGCACGTTTACTTTAGAAAAGAGGAACTTAAGAGGAGATATGATTACTGTATATAAATACATCAAGATATATACATATACAGAGAACTTTCATGAGAACTTTTTACCCCAAGGACTGTACACAGGAAAAAGGGTCACCCAATAAGGAGGAGAGGAAGTTTTACAACCAGCAAAGGAAAGGTTTTTTTTTTACAGTAACAGCAATCAAGATATGGAATTCACTTCCAGGGAAGGTTGTGATGGCAGATTTGCTTGATATGTTTAAGAAAGGGTTAAGAGAATTTTTTAGCAGAAAAGGGCATACTGGGTTACCAGGGCCGTTAATTTAAATGAAGGACAGTAGTGGAGCCAGGAAAAATTAGGACTGTCATCTTGGGTCAGCAGGGATTTTTTCAGAATGCAACAGATTGGAGGTTGCTTCATCTGGATCAATTTCAAATATAAAGATTGGGATCGCAGGACATGCACTTAATAAAGTGGTGTCTTTTTTCAACCTCATCCATTATGTTACAAACACGTTTAGGCTTAAAAGTGTTTCTTTTCCTTATACAGTTTGTATTTACGTGTTAGTTTTTATTTGTAGAAAAGAAAAAGATTAATGGTATGTATGCATAAAATATATGAAAGTGATTTAACAAAGATTTAGAAATATTCAGTTGGGTGGATGGAATTATTTTGCAAATTTAAAACGACCAGTAGGGCTATGAAATGTTCTATGTCAGGGGTCCTCAACCCCGTCCTCAAGTACCACTAACTGTCCATGTTTTGTAGGTTTCCCTGCAAAACTTGTGGAGCTTTCAAAATGTAACTGTCAGATATGAGCACACCTACAGCAAGGAGATTTTAAAAACTTGGACCGTTAGTGGTACTTGAGGACAGGGTTGAGAACCCCTGTTCTATGTGAACATTATGCATATCTTAGTCTCAAAAAATCCTATATTCGAAGTGATGAAAGCGGTGAAGCTTAAGTATCATTAAAATACATTTTACTATAACATATAAAAACCATACTCAACAATACCAACTGATGATCCAATACATATAGAATTAATAAATCAAAACACAGAGCCCAAAGGAAAGACTTCCATACCCCAGTGACATACGAGATAGGAGTCTGCGAATATCGGAGCACGAAATAGAAGTCTGTGAACACCAGGGAGAGTCTCAATCGGGACACCTAGCTGTATGGATCCCTGACGCGTTTCAGGAGCACCGCCCTCTCTCAAAAACTGCTAGATACAGTTTGTAAGTTATTCATATTTGTTTTCTGTTTTCTGCATATTGGGCAAATATTCTCACACATCCCCAGCGCTTTGCCTTTTTACTATATATTTTTTTACTTGAGATTTTATTTGAAGGATTTGGACTCCTTTTTTGACAATTAGGGGCTGCAGCAGGGGTAGATAGCGCTTTTTAAAGTGGTATGCCTCCATTTCTTATTATGCATATCGTGCAAATGGGGAGAGACTTATGACATCAAAGAATGTATTCTCATTAATACAATTACACCAATCAAACTTGAATTACAAAAATCACAATGGAATTCGATTATTTAACAAAACCAAAAACATTTGGTGTATGGGAGTAGTTTGGTGTCATCAAAATAACCACCAACTAGGTATTTGAAGTAAGGACTCAATATGAATTAAATGGTTTAGGACTGAAATTGGATTTGAGTTCTATTGCAATAGTTGTTATATTACATAAGCAGATCACGTTGCTATATCACTATATATTTAATTAACCTAATATGAACCTATCTACTAGTGAATAAGAAAAAAGCAAACCCCATAACCTGATTCAGAGTTTTTCGGAAGTAATACACAACTCTGAATAGGACATAGGGAAAAAGGGCAGACACGTCACACACAGTTGGAGCTGTATGGACAGAGACTGCGGCTTGTACAGCCACAGCCTCTATGAGATTACTATGTATTTACATTGGCACCTTTCACTGCTACTATGCCTACATAGCCATTTTTATGAAAAATCAGTACACGGTCCATGAATGGGGCGTGGTTTGTTTTGTGAAGAGGGCGTGGCTTTTATCTGCTTTCATTTGCATGAATGATAAGGTATAAAATCTCATTTTACACCTTATCATATGAGCTAAGAACTCACAGGAGAGGATCTTGTCACTTTAGCAGAGCTAGAAAAGTCTGCCCCTGAAGCTCTTCTATAGTGATCACATGCTGCAGGACTGAAAAGTTAGTATAAGGAACTGTTGGGCCAAAATCCAGCACAGGAGTCTGGATCATGTGGATCATTAAAAAAGGTAAAGTTGGAGGGTATGCACCTTTTTAAATGAGAAAAACAGCCCTTTTCTCAATTAAATATTGTGGAACTCCTTGTTCGATTAGCACAGAGCCACACGTGATTTCCCATGCTGGCCAAGGGTATAAATAGGACCCAATGACAGCAGAGCTGTAATGTATTGAATTTATTTATTTAATGTATTTTTATGTTAAGGCTAGTAAATGTAAATTATTTTTTTATGTTAAGGGTATTAAATGTAAAAAAAATGTTATTTTATGTGTAACTAGGAGGGGCATTACTATTTTGTGTGTGGGACAGGAAGACAGGGCATGCTGGTGCTCGTGGTTCTCTAAACGCTAGCATGCCCTGGCATCATTGGGCATGCTGGTGCTTCTAGCCCTACAAGCATCAGCATGCCCTGTGTGTTGCAATTTTTTTTTCCCGGCACTAAAACAGATTTGTTTACTGTTTACTGTTGAAAAATAACCCGAGACCTTTCACATTGTCACCCTACCCGTGTGCAATCCAGGAAAACCCCTCTTTTTTCCTGGGTCTGAATCCTAAGTCATTAGACCCGAGTAGTTGAGAAAGGGTGGTTTCACAAATTACCCGGGTTTTTGGCAAAAAAAACCCAGGTATTTGGTGGTGATGTGAAAGGGGTTTAATAAGTACAATTAGAGTTGCGTCTATACAGTAGAATGGTACAACTTGGAAATGCAACAGTGAATGTGATGTACCTGCAGCAATATAGGAACACTGTGATGGTGCTAAGAGCAACAGGGGTAAATGAGGAACACTGTGGAAGCACAAGTAGTCAACTAGGAATAACTGGGACCAGTCACATAACGCAATGACATTTATTGTAGGTAGGCCTGTGCCAGAGGTTTAAATAGATAGGCTGAGCCTCTATTGGTAACTATGAGCACATAACACAATTGAGGCAACCGATTGGAGATCCAGCAAGTAGTTGACAAATGTGCTCATTAACAGGAAGAAGCTGGAATTTATTGAACTCTGGTTCAGCTTCAATGCTGGAAACAATGGGGATTGCAGGGTGGAGGAATGCAGCCATCGTGGCTTTAAAAGGTCAGCAGCATCTGGTATAGAGATACAAGCATTTTGTGACACAATGATTGCAGTAGCATTAGCTAAATTACTAGCTTGGTTTGTTTAAAAAACAATAACAGGGTATATGGCAAGTCTAAGCTGTATAAAATAAATGAGGTATGGACAGGTATATATCCAAAACATTCTAGATAAAATATATGATATGGTTTATGTAGATTCTGGTTAAAACCATAATTACTGTCATCAAACTATGCAAGCAGCCTAGCATTCACTATTCTTACTGCCACCAGTTATAGATTTCATTTTATTTCGTTTTATTTATTTTAACAATCAAAGCTGTTATCTCCAGAAAGAAAAGATAATATTTTGAGTCATTTTTTTTTAGACTTAAACTTGTTCACATACACCCCTCCCAATCCTCCTTTACTAGATAGGTTACTTTCCCTAACACATTGGATTAACAAATTTCCCTCCCTTACGGTAGACAAGCTACTTAGGTCTCTTGTCTTCCACCAAACTAATCCCAGCAATAACATATTAGGAGATGTTTTTACACATTTACCATATTATTATTTATTTCTTTTAAGATGATACGTTTATCTCCAAATCATTTTTTACCTTAGTGTGGCACACCACGAGCTGATTTACACCACTGTTTCTGGATCTGCCCATATATTAAGATCTTCCAATACCAGATCAAGAAGTTTGCTTCTAATCCTAATCCTAATCGACCCATTCCCACTCACTAATGAATGGGTCATATTTGTATAATGCCTCCTATAAAATTGAGACAGGCCATAGGAAATTACTATTGGCTTTATCAGCAGATGCAAAAGCATCCTCCAGGTTTGGATGCCCCTCCTCTCATGCTGCTCTTTAGAGCCTTACTTTATCATAGTGTCTGCATGGATTGGGTGGAAGCTTCTTTCAAAAAGTAAGTGCACAAATTTTTCCACATGTGGGAAAGTTTGATTGATATATTGTCAGACTCTATTAAGTATACAGGTTTGGCCTTGTTTTTGTTATACCACATAGTATGAAACTTACATCCATGTACAGGATTCTTCTATAACTTAGAAGGAGAAATGAGACCTTCTTTAGAATTTGCCCTTTTCACAGGTAACTGTGAGTTTTTCTTACCACTACTATGTTAATTTAGAACTATGTTTGAGATTTATAAATGTCAATGTCACTTGCGTGTATTTGAACCATATATATTTGCTTCCATAAAAACAGATTTAAAAAATGAACTTGTTTTCTTTTACATATTCCATGTCAGAACATACTGGCACATGTAGGCATTAAAGACCATAAAAGCAGCAGTCCCTTCTGGTAGCTGTAGTGTGCCAATGACTTTATTAAATTACTTAACCTACTAACACACACCTATTGTGGAATGAGCCATAGTAATATCAGAACAAGGGCTGGATAAAAATAGGAAATACATTATTAATTATAATTAAGGAATCCAGCATTACTGCTCACTGGTCTTCCCCTCTATCGTGCATTCACCCATGGCTGCAAAAAGCCTAGAGGCCACATTTCTTAAGCTTTGGAACAGTGGAAACGTTGCCCATAGCAACCAATCAGATTATAGATGACATTCTCTAGTATATAATAGGAAAGTAATAATGGAAACTGAATGGCTGCTATGGACAACATCTCAATTTTTACAAACCCGCAGCTTAATAAATCCCTTCGGCTGGTAAAATTGCTTGGGCTCTCTCCAACTCTCCTTCCGTCTGACTTTCTGCTGATTAATGGGCTGAACTCTGAGTATGGGTCAAAAATTTGAATATATCTAAAAAAAATTTCAATAAGAATAAAATCATCTGTAAATAATGCAACCAGTGTTATAGTGCAAACGATACCTTAAAAGGGGAAAACACCAATGTACGACTACAGCCACTTGCACAAAACAGGTGCATAGATACCAACTGTATCAACTGTTGGTCAACACTAATGCAACAGAGTATTGAGCTTTAAAAAAGAGAGCAAGCCAACTGTGAGTGAGGTCACATATAGACATTTTCATGCAATAAAAAGTGTTATGTCAAAAAGTTGCAAATGGATCATCTACTGCAGGCTTAGGCAACCTGTAGCATTCCTAGGGACCCGATTCAATTTGCAGCAATGATGGGAAAAAGCTTGCGGTGTGCTTATTCCCATCCTTTATGGTAGCAAAAATGTGCAGATTTTTAAGCGTGGGTGAGCATAAAATTCGACAAATTATAATTTTGCGGATTCCGGACCGCAGATAACGCAGGTGTGAAACTATTTGAATAGGGCCCCTGGTGTACAGTAATCCCCCATAGAATAATTATCAGACGATAGTGTCATGTGACTTCCCAAAACCTCAAGTCCCAAAGTTTGTGTTACACTAGAATTTCAACACAGCACAGAGATTTATATAACGCTTATATTAGCCTACAGGTACAGACATCCACCCAAAACAGAGTTTTCTAGCAACTCCTACTCAATGTTGTCGACATTCTAGTTCCAGTGAAAGGGTGTACAACCCTTTATTTGATTAAATGGTTTATATAAGCTGATCGCCAAATTTAAAGGTAATTGACCGGATTCTCACCAGCTCTGAACGTTTAACTAAACTCGTAAGAGGAACATTTCTGAAGTGAGAAGTGGCACTTTGAATGGGCAGAGGATTGCGTTACACACATTGATATATATCGGGTTGCCCAACAAAACTATAGCACCATGACAAACAAAAAATCGCCTACTTTGTATGGTGTAAATAATCTAGTGTTTTCCGCTATACAACAAAATCCATCACGCATGTCAACATAGGGAAAGACTGAGCAACTTCAAGCCATGTACAGAGTTGAGATGACAGCTCACTCTTTTGCCACACTCAATATGGTGCCATTCAGCCGTCCTGTAGCTTTGTCGCACCATAGCTTTTAGCCAATCACCATGAACGTCGTTTGTAAAGGACGTGTGGTAAGGTTAATTGCATTGCTCCGTGAGCTGATGAAAGGCCACCATTGGTTATCCAGTAGCCGAGAGGTGGAGACAGCGGTGGAGGGCGGAAGCGAGCACAGGAGCGAGAATGATGCGGAGGGAGCCTCCGTTTCCATGGTAGTGTGGTACGGTGTGCGTTGAAGGCCTAGCAGTGGAGCCTTTCCCGGTGTCGGGATGACGGGCCTGAGCACACCATGACCGGGGAAAAGAAAAAGAAGAAGAGACTAAATCGCAGCATTTTGTTAGCTAAGAAAATCATTATTAAAGATGGAGGCACGGTAAGTGAGTTGTGCAGGGCAACAAGTATGTTATGACTTGTACTTGGGTTTCTGAAATACGGGTGGTTGAGCGTGTCTACGTTTACAGTAACATATGGCGGCGAAACTGGTGATTTGCATGAACATTTGCAAAAGATGAACTGGTTCTCTGCAATGCCAATATCAGATGCCTTGTTATGATATAGTATTGTTACAGTACGATGAAGCTACCTTTGGAATTGAATGAGTATTGGTATTACAAACAGCACTTTTACGCCCTCTTCATATTTCCTGTTTTTTTTAATAAGCGTGATCTGGTGGTTGCAAATTTAGAACCTACAAAGCAGCTGTTCTCCAGGTGACAGAATGGGGTGTACCTGGCTGTGCTTTTATAAGGAGAAAGACCTACATATTGATAGGAGAGGGGAATTAAGGTGTCTTATTAAGAGATTGTGATAAAATCATTGTATCCTTTTAGCTATAAGGTTTGGTTTGTATGAAATTACTGTGGTGGGGTACATAAATGTTGTCAATTTTATTATTTCCAAGGGATATAACACTTTGTATTGTTTTGGTTTTTTTTATTTCTTTTTTTGTTAACAGAATTCTAAACTCCCTTTTTTAATAAGTGCTAGGTAATTGTGTATATATAGAAAGGTATTTCCTATTGTTATCATAGTCAAAAGCCTGTCAGTACAATTCTAAAACAATGCACACTGTTCAGCTTAGAACATCTCAAAAGATTTGTATAGGTAGGGGTTAATGGATTAAGTATCTGCACTTAAATATGCTGCCAAAATATGAGCTCCATACAGAACAAATATTAACTCAGGAGCAGGTTACTGTGCATGTTCTCCACCCCAGTCTTTAGACTATTTACCATTTAATGCACATTTCTGGAAAATAAATTCTTTAACACATACAGCATATAATATGAAATAGAATTGTGCATCTTCTTTGAAATGTTTTCTTTTGTATACCAGCTTTAAATAACAATTATCTAGCCCAGTCATTCTCCATTTTTTTTTAATTGTCAAGTACCATTTTGCATATCATGTAGACACACACAGTATTTTGTTGTTTGTATATTTTTGCAGTGATTATAAGGTGCATTTTCTATAAATGAGATTGGTATTTGTTTATCTTTGCGGCCCCCGCTACGTAACTTACGTATCCCCGCTATGTAAGTCACGTACATTATTATTTTTTTTTTTTTCCAATTCTCTCTCTCTCTGGGGGCACGGGCACTGTGGGTAGGTGACACTGATGTTCTGTGCGGTGGCGGGAGCCGGCTTCTGGAGACTGGACATGAAACGGCGGGGACGGGGGGGACTGATAGTTTGGTGGTGGTGACGACGACACTGCTGGTGGGTGGCTGGCTGTGCGTGCATGGATGACACTAATGTAGCAATGTCTGTGACCGGACATGTTGCTGTATCGGGGACGGACGGATGGAGATGATGATCTGTGGCGGCGGGAGCCTCTGGAGACCGGACATGACACGGCGGGGACATTGGGGACACGAGGGGGGGGGACTTGGGGGGGGGGGCANNNNCCGCCGGAGAGACACCCTCCTCCTTCCTTCTCCTTATTATTTTTATTATTGTTATTTACATGGGCCGCCGCTGGGACACACACACAGCTGCACCGGAGCACGCACGCGCCCTCTGCTGAAGAAAAAAATATGGAAGTAACGTAACCAGCGGTCTCTCCAGCAGGGGGCTGCAAAGATAAACAAGTACCATGAGATTTAGCCCCCAAGATATTTTATTAATTATGTCCTCAGCCATTTGGTTTTGTACCTCCCATACAACCTTGCCCAGTTGCCTTGGGTGCCACTTGGCAGTGGTTCAAGTACCACCAGTCGTACTAGACCTCACACAGGACTGGATCCAGATTTGCATCCCTGCAAGATCCAGCCTTCAATGCATGCACAATCTCTAACCTTTACTTGAAGATTTCATAACAATCCTCACTTAAAATGTGGACACCTCCGAAGTCTGGATATAGCAGAGGCGCTTAGTGTGCCCATTTTACATACATATAGTATTGCGTTACAAAGCCCAAATAACAATTTTGCAAACCACTTTCTGTAACAGTTTACATTGTCTTTATTTAATCCACAATAAAAATGTATATTATTTTGTTATGGTGGATTAAATAAGGACATTGAACTGTACATTATGTATAAACATGCATGAAAGATATATAAATTTAAGTATATATATATTTTTTTTTTTTTTACAAACCCTACCCTCTAAAGCAGTGTTTCTCAACCCCGGTCCTTGGGACCCCCTAACAGTGCATGTTTTCCAGGTCTTACTGCTGGAGCACAGGTGTGTTCATTACTAACTTTCACATTTTAAAAGCTCCACAGGTGCTGCTCATTATATCACTTGTGATTCTTTAAGGAAACCTAGAAAATATGGACTGTGAGGGGGTTCTGAGGACCGAGGTTAAGAAACACTGCCCTAAATGTTACTTGTGCTAAATTGAGTTACTGCGGCATTTGTAGGTGGTAAATACATTTTTACCAACAACAAAGATACAAAAGTTTTTGGTAGGTATTAAAAGGTTGACAACCCTTGATCTAGAGGATGGCATAAGGCTTTTTTTTTGTATTCTATAACTCAACAGGGCAATAATCCTGAACACAACAGCAAACATACTTGAAATGTTGACAAAGGAAATATAAATATTTTGACATGGGACATTTACTGTTCAGACCTTAATTCCGTCTGTAGCTGAAGATAGTTTCTTGATGCAGTGGAGCAAAGACTGTAATTATTATTTATCTTTTTTATTTATACTTTATGTATGCTTAAATTAAAGAAAAAGAAAGTTAGATGGAAAAAAGGCTTCACATTTTTTAACAAAGTATGTCCTCCCCACAACCCACTTTCTCCCCTGCATCTATTCTATATAACCCTCTTTTCTTTCCCTGTATCTATTTTATACACCGCCACTTTCACTTCTTTCCACATTTGACAAGTTTTCTTAATAAGCTTTTAATGTTTTTTTACTTTTGCTGTTATCTCCTCTCTTCTTTTCCCTCTGTACTACGCTTCGCTCTCTGCTTTTTAAATAAAGCTGACGTCATTGCGCTGCTGCCATAGCAACACATACAAAGTGCCTGGACGCAGCGGTTTATACATTGTGTATGTGACTAATAGCGCTTGTGGCTCTTTTGTATATGATTGTATTGATTGAACTATATTACACTGATATTGTTTAGAAACTGATTATACAATGTCCGGGTAATAAAGTTTCAATATATATAAGAGCCTCAAACCTCCATGCTGACTATACATTGTCCGCTGTTATACCACTGAACGCAGTGATCAGTTCCACCCTCCCCTGCCACAAATTACATCACCAGCCACTACCACTCGTGACTGCTATCAGGGCCACTAAATTCCCACTACCCACCATTAAAGCTTGAATCGCCTACTAGTGAGTGGTATGGACCAGGTTTATGTCCATTGCTCTAGATCAGCGGTTCTCAAACTTTTCTTTGTGGACTACCAGTTATGCACCACAAAATCAAGTCACTAGTACTACTGGTTGGGAACCACTGCTCTAGATTAATACTTTGGAATGAAGAGTTAATTATGGAAATAATAATATTAGAATTTTAGATCCTCTAGGCCTCTGTGCACAGAACACCTAATCATTATCCTATTTGGTTGGAATGAGGTTATGTTATATATCTTGTTTGGTTTTCACTAAATACATACCAGTGAAGTCCATCAAAACATTGGGGTCTTCTCTTTCTACAAGTCATTGTTCTTGTACACCTCTGATGCAACTACTGTTATTTCATTATTTTTTAATTTTTTTTTTTATTTAATTTAAAAAAGTGTTTTATGTTTCTCTTATAAAGACCTTTATATTAGCTATTAGCAATGTCTTATAGCATCAGAACCCATCTTCAGGCAGTTTTCCTAAGTAGACTGACAACTGTCTATTAATAGTCTGTTTGTAAACAATATTTTGTAGTGTGCAAAGATAGACTCCAGGGGCCAGATTTACTAAGCTGCGGGTTTGATAAGTGGAGATGTTGCCCATAGCAACCAATCAGATTCTAGCTGACATCTTTTAGTAGGTAATAGGAAAGTAAGAGCTAGAATCTGATCGGTTGATGATGGGTAACTTCTACACTTTTCCTTTCCCACAGCTTAGTAAATCTAGCCCCAAGTTGTTTGTAAATGACCTTCTAACTTTTCAGAGATAATTATATGCTCAGTGTTGACATACTTCCAAGTGAACTGCCAAATGTTCTGCTTTTATGTAGAGATTAAGGGAAAGTGCAACTGACTGAAAAAACCCACTTTTACTGATCCAAAAGCAGTAAAGTTGTGCTTTTTCTTTTTTTACATAAGTTATTTTCAAGTTGCCTGTTTTCTTGTTTGTTTTTTTCACCCTTTTTTTAAATTATGATAAGTATTAATTTATACCTAGGTTATACTTCCCTTATTATTTTACTGGATTGGTGCAGTCATCCTCCTTGCATAAAGTCTGATCACTGTAATTAAGAGACCTTAATCTGTGGGAGATTGGATTTTGGGATAATGACAATTTCAGTAAAGTAGAACAGCAGTAGATCAAAACCAATTGCTTGTGCTCTCTTCAGATGTCACAGGCCACATTTTCCAATTTAAACTCCTCCTGTTTGATCTGTCAGAAATAGCAATCAAGCTTTATGATGGAGAAACAAAATATGTTGGTGTGATATCAAGCAATAAACGTTTTCTATCTAATTCTTTCACAGCGGCAGGGGGTCGGAGAGCCTAGTGTGTACCATGCTGTGGTGGTTATTTTCTTGGAATTCTTCGCCTGGGGTCTGCTTACAACACCCATGTTATCAGTATGTATGACTGAGAAAGACATAGACCCTCAAAATGTTATACGTTTTTTCCCCCAGAGAAAACTGAATATGTAATGTTTACTTTATAGGTATTGCACCAGACATTTCCTCAGCACACCTTTTTAATGAATGGCTTGATCCATGGTGTCAAGGTGAGAAATACAAAAGTTGTAAAACTTCTTTAGTGTCACAGTTTTAAAAACTAATCTTATTAATCATGTTCCCCCTCCCCCATCCTCTTTTCAGGGTCTTCTATCCTTCTTGAGTGCCCCCCTCATTGGAGCACTGTCTGATGTGTGGGGTAGGAAATCATTCCTTCTCCTCACTGTGTTTTTCACCTGTGCCCCTATACCGCTGCTTAAGATCAGCCCATGGTATGTGCTCGTCTCATTGATGTAGTTAGTAATGTGGAAAAGGATAGCCTTTTATAAATGATAGGTCTCTAAAATTCAACTGAATAAAATATGTAGCTTTAAAAGGCAGCTGATCAGTATGGTAAGTAGCACTTGGTATATCTAAAACTTAGTAAAAGCGTGCGAGGAATATGTAATGCCTCTGATTGCGTTATTCTTTAACAATCGCTAGTACATCTATTCATGTTATTTTTTTAAATAGTGAGTGTCCTAAAAGTTGATTGAATGAAGCTTGTGAACGTTTTGACCAGATTTCCAATGCTAGAACTCAAAAACCAAGTTGGTAACCAAATAATATATGTTAAGTACAGTAAGAAAATACATTCTAAGAAATTATTCGTAAATGTCCTCTCGAGCATCCGCTCCTCAAAGCTTGCATACATAACCAGGAGTTTTTTGTTTCTAGCTAAGAAAAAATTTTTTAGACTTATAATTTAAAGTGTCTGAAAATTGTCTTTGTTACTATAGCAATGTGTTACTATAATAATAGTAAATATTTTTCTACTCTTCATGTCCAAATCAGGTGGTACTTTGCAGTAATTTCTATGTCCGGTGTCTTCGCTGTCACATTTTCTGTGATCTTTGCTTACGTGGCTGATATCACTCAAGAGCATGAGCGGAGTACAGCATATGGCCTGGTAAGTGCTCCAAGTGCCACGTGGATTGTATTGCTATTTCTGTATATGAAAGCTGAAGTTATATTATTATAATATGCTTTTTATTACGTTTTATTTTTTAAGCACAAGTACTGCATAACTCTACGCCACTTTGAGTTCTGTCCTGTGCTAAGAGCAAAAATCTACAACCTATAACCACACTTTACATATAAATGTATTGATAATATAAAATAGCAATGCAAAAGGGCTTGCTGTGTATTATCCTTATATGAATGCTGTTTAGTTACACAGACTTTACCAGCATAGGATTATTTTTGTTTTAGGTACTTGCAAAAACTTGCAATATTTTAACACCCATTTTACATCATCAAAGGCAATAAGCTGGGTTTTTCAGCCAGGAATTTTGCTGGGGCACAAAGAAAAACACTGTTTCAAGACAGGAAATTCCCGGGTCAAAGCCTTTCACACTGCTTGGTAGACCCGGGAAATAGATCTGTACAAGAAGGTATAAGGTACATGTACTTTTATGGATATATTTTTGTGTAGGCCACTTAGAATTTGACTAATATGCTAATTGTACGTTTTATTATTTAACAGGTTTTTATACAGCGCTATCAGATTACACAGCACTTTACAGAGAATATTTCACAATCACATTAGTCCCTGCCCCATTGGAGCTACATACTAAGGTTCCTAACACACACACACACACACACACTAGGGTTAATTTGTTCAGCAGCCTGTTAACCTTCCAGCATGTTTTTGGAGTGTGGGAGGAAACCAAAGCACCTGGAGGAAATCTACACAGACACGTGGACAACATACAAACTTTACACAGATGAGGCCTAGTCCGGGAATCAAACTCATGACCTCAGTGAGACACAAGTGCTACTTACTGAGCCAACGTACATTTTGTGTACATATCTATTTAAGACTTTAAACTAAAAATTAATTGAACCACCTTCTACTGCTGAACTGTAGTTCATAGGTTTTTTTTCTGTGTCCTATTTATTCAATAAGTTTCATCAGATGTGTTTTTTAATGTTGTAGCTTTAGCCACTTACAATGCTGTTTTTCTTAGATCTTATGAGATTGTTATATTTGAATATAGCCTTGCTTTTACTTAAATATACCCCCCTTGCATTATTTATACTGTTCTTTATTTTAACTGTAGTATTTATACTACATTTAAGTCCTGTTATTTATAAAAATGGCCAATTGGTTTCTTAGCTAGGCACAGGAATGCACAAACTAATCACTGTCTTTATGTGGTAAAGCTTCTGGGACCACTATTCCTGAGGGAGAATAAACGTAAACTGTGTATCAAATGATACTCTTTGGTCATGCACTGGAAAAATCACACCAGGGGCTAGATTTATCATGTATGTTATATTTTAACATTACACAAGGTTTTAGAGGGCAATACAAATAGTTTGTAATAACTGACTTTCTTGTACTGAAATCTGTCCGCTCTGGTAGCACATAGAAACATTGAAAATGACGGCACATAAGAGCCACAAGGCCCATCCAGTCTGCCCAGTTGCGTATTTAAAACTATACTGACCCTCGTCCATATTTATCCTTAATTTAGTTTGAGATTTAGGATATCCTTATATTTATCCCAAGCATGTTTAAACTGTTCTGCTGTGTTAGGGAGGCTATTCCACTTATATACAACCCTTATATACAACCCTTTCAGTGAAGTAATTTTTCCGCACATTTCCTTTGAATCTACCACCCACCAGTTTATATTTATGCCCTCGTGTTCTATTATACATATTCCTTTGAAAAATGCCCCCCCTCTAGCCATTCACAACCCTTGATATATTTGAAAGCTGCTATCATATCCCCCCTCTCCCTTCTCTGCTCCAAGCTATACATGTTTAGTTCCTCTAGCCTTTCTTGGTATGATTTGTTACAAAGGCCATGGACCATTTTAGTTGCTCTTCTTTGCACAGTCTCTAATGTATTTATGTCCTTCTGGAGATATGGCCTCTAGAACTGAACACAGTATTCTAGGTGAGGGCGTACCAAAGATCTATAAAAGGACATCACTACTCTCTTTCTGCTACTAATTCCTCTCCCTATGTAACCAAGCATCTGACTTACCTTTTTCATTGCTTTGTTACATTGCTTTGCTACCTTTAAGTCACATGAAATAATGACTCAATTTCCTCCTCCATAGCTTCTAATGGAGTGCCATTAATGAAATACTGAGCTTTTGGGTTTTTGGTGCCCCAAGTGCATGATTTTGCACTTTTTGGCATTAAACTGCAGTTGCCACACTCTTGACCATTCCTCCGGTCTACCTAGATCATCCCTCATTTTCTGAACCCCTCCTGGTGTCTACCCTGTTACAAACCTTTGAGTCATCTGCAAAAAGGCATATTTATATTTTTCCCCTTGATACCATAGGAAATATCACCTATAAAGATATTAAATAGCACTGGCCCAAGTACAGAACCCTGGAGTTCTCCATTGGTTGCATTACTATCCCCAGAAGGGATTCCATTTACTACAACCCTCTGTTGTCTATCTTGTAACCAAGATCGTATCCATGCAACTATCTTTAAGTCCAATCCCAAAGATTCCAGCTTATTTAACAGTCTGCGATGTGGCACGGTGTCAAAAGCCTTGCTAAAATCTAAGTAAGCTATTTCTACAGCTTCCCCTTTATCTAATACTTTACTGACCCAGTCAAAATATTCAATAAGATTTGTTTGACATGATCTTCCCTCAGTGAATCCATGCTGCTAGGGATCCTTTACGTTACTGGATTTAAGGTAATGTACAATTTGTTCCTTTAACAGTGTTTCCATCAATTTCCCTTCTACTGATGTGAGACTCACTGGTCGGTAGTTTGATGCTTCCTCCCAACTTCCACATTTGCTATTTTCCAGTCCTCTGGAATTAAACCAGTTATTAGTGACTGAATAATTCAGTTAATGGTTTTTGCCAGCACCCCTCTAAACTCTTTTAGTATCCTCAGATGTATCCCATCTGGTCTCATTGATTTGTCCACTTTCAGCTTTGAACTTTCTTTTAATACCTACACCTCAGTGAAAGTAGTAGTAATTTTCCCCATTGTATTAATAGCCTTCCCATTCAAAAGTGGACCCTTCTCCTCTCTTTCTTTTATAAATATTGAACAGAAGTACTTGTTAAACTGATCTGCCATAGCCCTTTCACCCTCAACAAGAATCCCACTCTCCATTTTGAGCCTTACTATACCCTCATTATTTTTTCGCTTTTCATTTATATACCTAAAAAAGCTTTTGTCTCCTTTTTGTATCAAGTGGGACAGTTTTTCCTCATTTTGTGCCTTTGCTGCTCTAAAAATTGGGTGCATCTTATACAGGGGATCAGGGGATGTAACACTGAACTTACCTTTTCTGTCCCTCCGGCAGTTTCAGGCTCTCTCCCATGCATCTGTGCATGACGTTGAGGTGACCTTAGGTCACGCAATGTCTATGTGCAGCGCGCGACGCGAGGGAGACAGCTGGAGTCACAGCTGCGGGGGAGGGACCGCTGGAGGGACTGAAAAGGTAAGTTCAGTGTTACATCCCCTGATCCCCTGTATAAGACGCACCTGATTTTTAGACCTATTTTTTGTCTAAAATAGGTGCGTCTTATACATGGGGAAATACAGTATGTTTATATTGATTTTTATGGTTTCTTTTCCATTAGTTGCTGAGGCTATACAATCTGTCATTATCGACTGGCCACACAACACTTCTTTGTTTGGGGAGCAGCTATTTTTATTATTTACATGTTTCTTGATGTAGGATAACATAACTAAAAGTACTCTGATGAGACCAAAATCTAAAAATGATTATGGCTACATTTATAAAAGTTACTTTATGTGAATTACAATGCTTATAATAATATCATGTGGATAAGACTTTCCTAATTCCTAAAATCCATTGCATATGGATTGCTTACTAATGATGTGTATGTAGCAAATATAACGTACAAAGAAATTTTATGGGTTGTTTGTAATATGTATAACTTATAGTGTGTGTGTATATATATATATATATATATATATATATATATATATATATATATATGTTACAATCGCTGGCAAAT
>WWET01000394.1:668103-679310 GCA_011038615.1 Limnodynastes dumerilii
GTATTCGGGATGCGTAAATTCTTGGGAAGTTGCAACTTGAAAGCCACCGGGTTGACTTTGCGGATTATCCTGTAAGGACCAATGAAACGGGGTCCGAGTTTGAAGGATGGTTGCCGGATTTTAATATTTTTGGTGGACAACCATACCTTGTCGCCAACCTTCAGCGTCACTTGCCTCCTATGCCTGTCCTCTCTGTTCTTCATACGAAAGGCTGCTTGCTTTAGGGATTTTACAACCTTTTTCCAAATGGCCCGGAGTCTTCTAGTGGCGGTTTGTGCCTCTTGATCTGTGGCTGGGATGGTGAAAGAATTGGGTCTAGGATGAAAACCTTGAATACAGTAAAACGGAGAGATATGGGTAGATGAATGACAGGCGTTATTGTAGGCGAACTCCGCCCAGGGGAGATTTTCAGTCCAATTATCTTGAAATTTAGAAATAAAAAATCTGAGGAATTGTTCTAGGGACTGGTTCACTCTCTCCGTCTGGCCGTTGCTCTGAGGATGATAACCAGACGAGAGGCTAATGTTGATGTTTAAGCCCCTGCAGAACACTCTCCAAAACTTGGCCACAAACTGAGGACCCCTGTCGGAAACAATGTCTTTGGGTAAACCATGAAGTCTTACAATATTTTTGCAGAACAGAGAGGACAGGACTTGAGCATTGGGGAGTTTATCAAGTGGGATGAAATGAGCCATTTTAGAAAATGTGTCTACCACTACCCATATCGTGGTACATCCGGCAGAACTGGGAAGGTCTGTAATAAAGTCCATAGATAAGTGTGTCCATGGTCTGCTGGGAATGGGTAGTGGTAGCAGTGGCCCTGCAGGACAGTGTCTGGGCGTCTTGTTCCTTGCACAGCTTTCACAGGCGTCTACAAATTCTTTGGTGTCGCGCTGTAATGTAGGCCACCAAACAGTACGAGATAGAAGTTCAATCGTCCTTTGAACTCCTAAGTGGCCAGCTGTCTTGGATGCATGGTTCTGAATGAGGACCAGTTTGCGCAGGTTTTCAGGAACATACAACAGATTTTCAGGTCTATTATCAGGACTAGAATCCTGCGCTTTGTGTAGTTGCTCCTGCAGGTCCTGGGTATACCCGATGAGGAGCTTTTTGGCCGGAATCACTGGTTGAGGGGAAGTGTCAGTCAGTTGAATCTGTTGAAAAGAGCGAGATAAAGCATCGGCCTTCACATTCATGGCCCCAGGTCTGTAAGTGATTACAAAATCAAATCTGGTGAAGAAAAGTGCCCATCTGGCTTGTCTCGGATTGAGTCTTTTGGCCTCTTGAATATATGCCAGGTTCTTATGGTCAGTATAGACGGTAATCGTGTGTAATGATCCCTCAAGCCAGTGTCGCCATTCCTCGAAGGCCATTTTAATGGCTAGTAACTCTCTATTTCCAACGTCGTAGTTACGTTCAGCCACTGAAAATTTCTTTGAGAAGAATGCACAGGGATGAATTTTATTGTCCGTGATATCTCTCTGTGACAGAACAGCCCCTCCCCCAACATCTGATGCATCGACTTCCACAATAAACGGTAAGTTGGGGTTGGGGTGTTTCAGGATGGGAGCAGAGACAAAAGCTTGTTTTAAGTCCACAAAAGCTTTACAGGCCTGGGAGGGCCAATTTCCCGGGTCTGCCCCCTTTTTGGTGAGATCAGAAATGGGTGCAATAGTAATGGAGAAGTTTTTAATGAATCTCCTGTAGTAGTTGGAGAATCCCTGGAACCTTTGAATAGCCTTCAAATTATTAGGTTGTACCCATTCCAACACGGCCTTGACCTTTTCAGGATCCATAGAGAATCCCTGCGGGGAGATTACATACCCTAGGAAGGTGACTTTTTGGACTTCGAATTCACATTTTTCCAGTTTGGCGTATAGATGATTTTGTCTGAGCTTCTGGAGTACCTGGAGAACATGGCAGCGATGGATCTCCACTGAAGGTGAGTATATCAGGATGTCATCTAGGTATACAACAATGAATTTTCCCAGGTACTCCCGTAGAACATCATTTATTAAGTCCTGAAAAACTGCTGGCGCATTACAAAGTCCAAACGGCATTACTAGATATTCATAATGTCCTGAATGAGTATTAAATGCCGTTTTCCATTCGTCACCTTCCCGGATTCTGATCAGGTTATAGGCTCCCCGCAGATCGATCTTGGTGTACACCTGAGCTTCTTTTAGTTGGTCAAACAGATCTGAGATTAACGGCAGTGGATAAGAGTTCCGTACAGTGATTTTGTTCAGTCCCCGGTAGTCTATGCAGGGTCTTAACGAGCCATCTTTCTTTCCCACGAAGAAGAACCCTGCTCCTACCGGGGACTTGGAGTGCCTGATGAAGCCCTTTTGTAGATTTTCACTGATGTATTCGTCCACAGACTTGGATTCAGGTTGAGACATGGAAAATAATCTGCCCTTAGGCAATTTAGCACCTGGAATCAGTTCGATGGCGCAATCATAGGGACGATGTGGTGGTAAATGATCAGCCGAGGATTTAGAGAAAACGTCCACGAATTCCGCGTATTGCGGGGGCAATCCCTCTGGAAGTTGGCTGACAGTTCGAATGGGGATAGCCAGACAGGAGGATGCACATTCAGGACCCCATCGCAAAATATCACCACTGTCCCAGTCGATGTGGGGATTGTGTCTCTGCAGCCATGGATGTCCCAGTATCAGGCCCACTTGGGGACAGGAGGTAACCAGGCACTGTATCGTCTCTGAGTGACAAAGTCCAATGTGCAATATAAGTTCCATCGTTTTCTGATGAATATGACCACCGGAAAGAGGTTCTCCATCCAGGCCATAAGTAATGATCGGGGTCTCAAGTTTCTGAGTAGGTACCCCCAATGTTTGCACAAGCTGAGAGTCAATGAAGTTACCTGCGGCCCCACTATCAACAAAGGCTTTGGATTGAAGCTGTGTACCGCGGTACTTTATTATGACAGGAACAAGAAGGGAGTTCTTGGAAGAGAACAATGAACACCCCAGCCGGACCCCTTCCAAATCCGACTGGGCAATTAGTTTCCCGACTTCTGGAACTTCTTTGGGCACTGTCTGGCCCTATGTCCCATACCACCGCAGTAGAAGCATAATCCCATGGTCCGCCGGCGATCTTTCTCCTGTAGGCTGATATGAATGGACCCAATCTGCATCGGCTCATCCTTGGGCGACGCCTCGCGAGTAGTGGCGGCAGTAGCGAAGTTCATAGACGCACCTCGCTCTGCCGACCGTTCCTGGAGACGTCTGTCAAGATTAATGGCCAGACGCATAAGGTCCTCAAGTGTTTCAGCCGCAGGATACTGCACCAGAATGTCTTTGACAGGATCAGACAGACCAATACGGAATTGGCATCGAAGGGACGGATCGTTCCATTTGCAATCCACGGCCCATCTACGAAATTCAACAAAAAAACAGAGGATTGGTATCTATTCATGGAGTCCTCTAAATTAAGATGTGCTACTCCAGCAACAAGTTACCATCAGTACCACTAGCTCATAGCTCATACTGTTGATATCAAGGAAACTTATGAAGGCCACCAATGGCATTGCTGTGGTGACTTGAAAGTAACGTCTCTCTTGCTGGGCCAACAACTGTTTTTCACAAAACACTGCTGTCTTTTGTGTGATTGGGAACAGCACAGACTAGAAAAACCATTATGTTCAGAAGCAGTGGCCAAAGCAAATTCTTGCTAATCCTGATCTTTATATATACAAAATAATCACCCCAGCACTCTTGCAATTAACCAGTAACTAACCATGTAATTTTATCTATAAAATGCAGAGAGATTTGTTACAAACATTTGCAAATATATGGTAATATATGGCTCATTATGTAGTATTTTTAAATTGAGAGCTCATCCCCTGCAGAGGTCCCCAAGCCACTAAATAAGCTATTCTGGAATAGCACCCCCTCTCAGCTGCTATCCCAGACATGCCTCCAAACAAACACACACAAGATGGCGGTTGCATTAATTTATAAGTTAATCTAGAGCAGGTACTAGAAAGATATGGGGAAATCTACACATATACAAAAAAAAGTCACCCCAGCACTCTTGCATTAACCAGTAACTAATAGTTTATGTTCCATTAGTCCTACCTTTTTTGTGGCATGTGAATCGGGACTTTCTCTCTTAAATTGGGATGTGATATCATCCAAATCGATCCATAGACTCTAGCTTACATTCTATAGTATGTAATAGGAAAGTGAGAGCTAAAACTTGTTGGTTGCTATGGGCACTTTTCCAATTTTAGTAAATCTAGACCCTGGTCTACTACATAGGGTAGTCGGCTAAAAACATGGCTCCACCTGGACATTTGCATAATGGAAAAGTGGAATCAGGGCAAGTTAAGTTGCATTAGGTGTCATTCAGAAAACACTATGAAATGCACTTATCTGCGCTTGTGACAAAATGTAATAAAGATTTTGTTGACCATTGTAGTAGCTTGCATCCTAAGTGAAACAGCTTGCAAACATAAGTGAGTTTGAAACAGAATCAGGTGAGATAGAACACAGAAACAGGTGCACAAATACTAAAACTACTATTAGTCATTATTATTTATTCTTATTATTATACAATTACTAGTTTATTCACATTACTTTAACTTATCTATTTATCTTACACTTTTCTACTTTTCTTTATTATTTTATCATTGTTATTACTGTATTATTCCTATTTTTGGATATTAATTTACCTACCACTCCTAATGTATTTATACTCTGACTGACATCACCATATCTCACTGCCCAGGTGCCCTCCACATCTATCACCTTGACCTCTCTGTTTGACATCCTCACTCAACCCCCCAAATCATGACTTGCAGCTCACATATTCTTAACCGTGCACCCTTTATCACTTCCTCACCAGCTCCCTGTCCCATTCCCATCTTAACCCCCTCGCCCTCACCCCAATCCTCGCTCATCCAGCCCTGCCAACCTCATCCACGTTTCCACTCTCCCCACCCTCCCCTTCTCCTGTGCTCTCTGGAACGCAAGATCCATATGTAACAAGCTCCCAGCCATACATGATCTGTTCATTTCTCTTTTAACCTCCTAGCTCTCACCGAAACATGGCTCTCACCCGCTGCTCTGGCCTATGGAGGTCTCTCCTTCTCCCACTCTCCCAGAGCCGGTGACCGCCATGGTGGCGGCGCCGGTCTGCTCTCTCCTTCATGCACTTCCCGCACTATCCCTCCTGAGCCCTCCCTCATCTTCTCTTCCTTTAAGGTCCACTCTATCTGCTTTTTACGCCCCCTAGATCTCCACATTGCTGTAATTTACCGGCTCCCAGGCCCTTGTCCAGTTTTTTGAGAACTTTGTTGCCTGGCTCACCCACTATCTCTCCTCTGACCTCCCCTCTATTATCTTGGGTGACTTTAACATCCCCGTTGATAACCCCTCCCACTCCAGCACCTTTAAACTGCTATCTATTTCCTCATCCTTTGGCCTGACTCAATGGACCACCTCCCCTACCCACATACGGTGCCATTCCCTTGACCTAGTCTTCACACACCGCTGCTCCTCTCCTTCTCCCTCTCCTCTCCTGCCTCCCATCCCCCCAAACCCAAACGCATTCTCACCAGACAGAATATCAGCACCCTTGACATCCCCGCCTTTTCCTCCTTCCTTGACCACCTCCTCTCCCCGTTACCTCTCTCTCCTGCCCCAACCAAGCCGCCTCCCTCTACAATACCACCCTATCCTCTGCCTGTCCCACTTCCTCCATCTCCATTCGCCACTCTAACCCCCAGCCATGGCACTCTCAGATCACGCGCTTCCTAAAACAATGCTCCCGCACCGCTGAGCACCTGTGGTGCAAAT
Organism: Limnodynastes dumerilii; assembly: GCA_011038615.1. Classification (NCBI taxonomy): domain Eukaryota; kingdom Metazoa; phylum Chordata; class Amphibia; order Anura; family Limnodynastidae; genus Limnodynastes; species Limnodynastes dumerilii. Next base: position 673,923 of record WWET01000394.1, read on the forward strand.
CTCGCTCCCTTGCTGAATTCCTCCACTTTAAATTCATCCTTTCCTCTTACTGCTCTGCCCTTATCCAAGCAAATTTTCTTCAAATCTCTCATCATCTCCCAAGCATCTAACCCTCATTGCCTCTTCGCCACCTTTAACACTCTCCTCTCCCTCCCACGCCTTCCATCCTCTATGTCTGCTTCCAACTTTGCCTCCTACTTCTCATCCAAAATTATCTCTGTCAGAAATGACATCTCCTCCATTCTGCTTCCCCCATCTCTCCCCAATTCTCCACCACCCCTTCTATGCAATCATCATGAGTTTTCTTCTTTCCATCCTACGACAAGTGATGAAATTCACTCCCTATTAATATCCTCACCACCCTCAACCTGCCCTTTGGACCCTATTCCCTCACACCTTCTCAAACACCTCTCTCCCACTGCCTGCTCCCATCTAGCCCACCTTTTAAACCTTTCCCTCTCATCTGGTATATTTCCTTCCTCTTTCCTTCCTCTTTTAAGCATGCCCTTGTCTCTCCCATTCTCAAAAAACCTAATCTGGACCTTAAATCCCCCTCCAGCTACCAACCTATATCCCTTCTCCCCTTTGCCTCAAAACTCCTTGAGCGCTTAGTCTACCAACGTCTCATCAGCTACCTTACTGACAACTCTCTCCTGGACCCCCTCCAATCTGGTTTCCGGCCCCTTCATTCCACTGAGACTGCCCTTACCAAAGTGACCAATGATCTGTTATCTGCCAAATCGAAGGGCCACTACATCCTCATCCTTCTTAATCTGTTAGCTGCTTTTGACACCGTTGACAATCCTCTTCTTCTTCAAACCCTGCGCTCTTTTGGTCTCACTGACACTGCTCTCTCCTGGTTCTCCTCCTATCTCTCTGTTTCCACCCCTAGCTCATCTTCCTATCCCTCTCCGCTCCCTGTTGGTGTCCCCCAGGGCTGTGTCCTTGGCCCGCTCCTCTTCTCCCTCTACAATTCCTCATTTGGTAACCTCATCAGCACCTTTGGTTTCAACTACCACCTCTATGCTGATGACACTCACTTCTAACTCTCCTCCCCTGACCTCAACCCCTCTATTCTGTGTAAGATTTCTGAGTGCCTTGCATTCCTTTCCACATGGATGGCAAAACGCTCCTCAAGCTGAATATGGACAAAATGGAAATTGTTGTTTTGCCTCCCCCTAGGATTTCCTCCCGCCCTCCATCACGATAACCATTGGTGATACCTCTGTCTCCTCATCCCCTCAAGTTCGCTGCCTAGGTGTCATCCTTGACTCCTCACTTTCCTTTATACCACACATCCGTGCCCTCTCATTCTTGTCGTTTCCACCTACACAACATTGCACACATCCGTCCATTCCTCACCAATGAAGCTACTAAAACCCTTATCCACTCTTTAGTTATATCACACCTCGACTACTGTAACCTCCTCCTCATAGGTCTTCAGCTCACCCGTCTTGACCCCCTTCAATCCATACTCAATGCTGCTTCCACTGGCTTCCTGTTCGCTTCAGACCTCTCTTTAAACTCCTTACCCTCACATTTAAGGCCATCTCCTCATCCACTGCTCCCTACCTCTCTTTCCTCATCAACATGCACACCCCTTCCCGCGCTCTCCGTTCTGCTAACCAGCACTATCTGACCTCTACTGATCACCACTTCTAACGCCCATATCCAGGACTTCTCCCGTGTTGCACCTCTGCATTGGAATTCCCTTCCTTCTTCAGTCAGACTCTAACCCACATTGCAGGTCTTCAAGCGTTCACTCAAAACGCACCTGTTCAGGCTAGCCTACCCCTCCTCCACTTAATATCCACACTGCATCCTTTATCTATCCCTTCTCTTCCTTCCCACTCTCCTCCACTCACACCAACAGTCCACTTCCTTCCCTCTCCTTATGTCTTGTGTAAGTTCTTCCCTCCCACATAGTGTGTTAGCTCGCGTGAGCAGGGCCCTCCATCCTAGTGTTGTTCCTTCCTCCACCACTCCCTACTCACTTTGTACCCTCTTGTCCCCCTCTGCTACCCTTTACACAATCCCCACCTGGTGGCTCCCTCTAAATCTCTCGCTGCGGTCTATCCTCTGCTAACTGATCTTCCAACCTTGACACCTCGCATTTTACCTTGCGTTCTGTCCTTGCTTCACTTTATTGTTTTTCTGTGATATTTTTATAGTCATATTGTATTTAATATATACTATGCTGTCCATCCCCACCCTGTATGTCTGTACTGCATTTTGTTGTATTTTTACGGCGCTGCGGACATCTTGTGGTGCCTTATAAATAAACGATAATAATTGTTAATTTATGTTTATCAATATCTAAGAATTGTTTTCAGGTTTTGTATGTATATTGTATGTATATTATAAGCATTATGAACTTGACCCACTCTCATAAAATTGGCATATTGTGACCGCTGTTTTTGATATCGGCCCATACGCCCACTCCAAGTATCGCCACTGCTGAACAGTCAACACTTTCCAGCATTAGAATTTTTTCCACTTCCGATAGGTTCCTACAGCAGTTCAGGTTGCAGATGCAAGTGTGAGAGATTTACGATGTGCATCAAAAGCAGGCATTCATGTGAATAAATATAATAAAAATGTCCTCCTATTCAACGCTGGTGGCCATTTTCATAATATTATGATTTTTCTACATGGTGATTACACAGAAGATATATTAACAGGCAGACAAAAAACACATAAAATTACCGTGATGTATGCAATACAATTTATAATGGTTTTTTTTCCTCCCTCTCTCTAATTCATTGCCCATCCCTATCACACTTACATTACACACCTCTATTCCTATCATTCCAACATTACACATTCCCTTCCCTCTACTCCTTACATTACACATCTTTCTCTCTATGTTCTCCTTATTTTGAACATCTCTCTCCCTATCCTCTCCACCATTACACTTCTCCCTCCCTGACTCCCCTAATTACTGATCTTAATCCCCTTCCCCCTTACATTTATGCATCTCATCAAATTCGTGTTACATTACATGTCTCTTGCTATCCCCCCTCCATTACACATTCCCCTCCCTTTCTCTACTATATTATACATCCCTCTTCCCATCCCCCCTTCATCACACATCCCACTGCCTGTATTTCCTAATTATTGATCTCCCTTCCTATCCTGCCCCCATTATACATCTTGCTCTTTGTCGCTCCTCCATAGCAGAGTTTTCTCCCTATGTACTCTCAATAAAACATTATTTCCGTGTCCTCCCTGCATTACACATCTTGTTCCCTTTCACTTAACTTGTCTGTCTTCTTTCAAATTTGTGCACCAGCTCTCAGTCACAGCACAGGCTGCAGACAGAGATGTCTGGAAACATGGTCATAGAGGGTTGAGTCAGTGGGTCGCAGGAGCGGGGCCACAGTTCCCTGCGGCACACCTTTCTGCAGCCAGTGCTGCCCCTGCTATGCCCATAGTTCAAATGGGGGTGGCTTGGAAGTCTGGTTAGAATGTAATGGCATTAATATTAAAATATACCTCCGCTCCAATCTTGCATGCACGTCATCCACATACTGCCCTTCATTGGAAAAACTTTGAGTAGAGATTTCTAGATTCGGAGGATCCAAATTAGTACTGGATGTGCAGCATGTGCAAAATGCTGACGTTTTTTCACATATTCACATATATCATTCTCTAGAAATACACATGCAGCAAAAATGAAAGTTGGTGGATTGAAGTTGCGCACACTACAAAATGTACACATCATCATAAAATGATAAAATACAAATGTATAGCTTGTTCCCAGTTTTAAGTAAATTTTATCAGTGTACAGTGAGATGCTTGTAATATTAAGTATCCAAAATTCTGAGTTGACCAAAATCCTTTTCCAAGTATATTTTTGTCTATTGAAGCTTCTCTAAATAGGCATAATTGAACTTTGGCCAGAGAGAACAATATATTCTTTAAAATTAGTTTTGGAGACTAATTCTAAGTGGAGACTCCTGGTCCTGGTTAGATGGTTAGATTCTGAGCTTCGTGTTTTCAATATGTTTACCGGTGTAGCGATAGAGGTCTATTATCAAAAGGGGAACTATACGTTAGTGAAGTTTGTTTGTATTAGAAGTATGATAATAGATCTTTCACGCCTTGGAAGATTAAACTTTACATTAATCATATATATATATATATATATATATATATATATATATATATATATAAAAAAAAAACAAAAAACTTTACTAGCTTTACTTCAAGATAATAGTGAATGAGGAGGATATTGATTTAAGGGCAGATAGAATAAATGCATTCCCACGTAACAATTGCCTGAAAATCTACATAATCTCTTTCATTTCAAGTAGATTATGAGAGGAGAACTGCAAAGGCATATTAAATCATTAAATTCATCAATCATTAAATCATGCTCATAATTGAGTAAACATTGTTGCAGACATTTCTTACTAAAAGTCTACTCACATACTCACCAATATATTTGCAACTTGGAAAGAAAATGTAGGGCCAGATTTACTAAGCTGCGGGTTTGGAAAAGTGGAGATGTTGCCTATAGCAACCAATCAGATTCTAGTGCTCACTTTCCTATTACATGTAGCACCCCTTCCCTTGGGTAGTGTCAGGGGTGGTGTGATATGAACGATTTTAGCTTCAGTGCCTCCACCCGAGTCTTCTGAACCATGCGTATGGGGTGCGGACGCTTTCTGTTTCCACCAGGGCTGACTCGGGAAACCCCTTATACCCCACCACACTAATAGCAAATAACTGGGACCACACCGTGAGTAGGGGAAATGGAAACAGGGTATTTATTACGGACAGCAGGGAAATGGAAATGGCAAGGGTTAACGGGTTGGTGAACTGGACATAAGTAGAAGGGTTGGCAATACAAAAAACACAATGGCAACAGTAATAAACATACAAAAGATGGTTCAAAATGGCGATTACACATGTAACAGACTCTACAAAATGGCGCCCTTCCCGCGCCCACTGTCTCTATCAAATGGCGCCCAATCCACTCACTCAGGCTCTCTAAAACCACAAACACGCAACAACAGAAAATGTCTAACAGTTATACAGTTTTCCTGTCTAACTATATTACACAGGCCCTGACTATCTACCAACGTTGGTGCACTTGTCGATAGATGGTAACCCGGGTTACATGTGTTATAGTGTCCCCAAAGTCCTGCTGGAATGTGTGCAGTAAAGTCCCAAAGTCCACTGTACTTGACTCCCAATGCAGTTTAGTATTGATGAAGAGCACTAGAGATATGCAGCACCAGTGTCTTAGTGAGATTAAATGCAGTTACTTAGCTCAAGTTCCATGACAGTCTCTAACAGTCTCTGCAGCTTCCCAGCTTGTCAGCTCAAGGCACTCCACTAGCCTGATCTTGCTTGTAGTCCGTCTGATCTCTCCCCCGGCTG
>WWET01000395.1:0-29465 GCA_011038615.1 Limnodynastes dumerilii
AAATCAATCAATTTTAATCACAGAACTTTTTGTATTCAGTTATAATTGGACTCACATTGTGCCCAGAATAATTGATTTCATGCTGTTAAAAAAATGTTTTTGCAGGTCTCAATAACTACACTCAGCTGGCAGATACGCTTGAGTCAATCTCTTTAAGGCCAATGTTGCTTCATTTTTCTCTTTTAGGTTATCTGAAGCCTGATAAGAAAGGAGGAAAGTGTTTAACAAGATTAATCTAATGATGAAAAAGAAGAACACTAAAAGGAGCTACTGCAGAATAGGCCAAATAAAAAAGGCTGTAGTCGGAAGGTCTTACATTCTTTTAGAAAAACAAAGGCTACAAGGAGATGATAGGATAACTGGCGATAAGGTGTTGACAGTGACTGAACAGTAATTACATATATTCACAGTATTTCTGTGGCACAGAGAGAGAGAGAGAGAGAGAGAGAGATGGAAAGCTGCCTAGCCATCAATTCTGCTGCAGTACATCCTGACAGCCACAATCAGTGAGATTATATTCTCAGACATTAAGAATGGAAAATGAAACGCAAAACAAATGACAAGAATAAAATGCTTCATAATGTAAAGGTGACACAAGTAAAATGCAGTAATTGACTTGTGCAGTTATGGTTCGATGCAGTGAAATAACAGGCAGCGTACAGATGTCAATAATCATTCCTGACAAACAACACCCAGAAAAATAATGCTTTGCCGTAGAGGCATAGGGAGAAAATAATACATATATATAGCAGGCACACTGTAATTGTTTATATCAGGTCAAAGCAGCTTGTAGTACATCCACATAAAATGAGCCAGCTGACATATTGGGCTGTAACTAACATAGAAAGCCTGGGACCATCCAGGGTAATTTATGTGTCTGTTACGAAACATGTACTTGAGAAAGTAATTCCAGCCACACGGAACATTTCTGTAATGTATCAGCTGTTTTGTGCAGTAAATGGATAAATGAGGACAGCCTCTCTACATGAAACGTATTCTCTGCTGTTCTGGAGACAGGAGAGAGAAATATATGGGACTGAATAGAATAACAGATGGTTCCTGAAGGGATCGCAGCAAAAAAAAATACCAGGATCAAAACATGAATAATTTTTTGACACTTGTTCAAAATAGACTGATGGAAATTTATATCATTCTAGAGACAGTTTAGGCTGAATCAACATGCTTAGTGTTATTAAAAGAGATCACTTATGTCATGCATTAAATGTGCAAAGGCTAATGTATGCTAAAGGATATATATTAAGTGAACCACATTTTGTCACGTTTACAGTAGCAATTATGCACATGGGGGTTTCAGAGTATTATATATGGAGCACAGATTTGTATTTCAAGATTAATGAGTTTATTCTGTTTCAATAAAGTCTATTTTTATTCCTTGGAAAACTAAAACACACACAGGGCTTGATGCAGAGTGAGACGGACGCCGAATAACGTAATATATTTTGGCACTACGTAAGCCCAGGAAAGAAGTGTATGTAACTGTGGCTATTTAGACTCGTTGCCCAGTTGTGACGCCTCTGAAAGAGCTTTGCAGGAAAGAGAAGGGTAGACCGGCATAGCCCATAAGCTCCTGCAAATGAACGCAAGCCAGATCTGAACCTCAGCGTATGTATGAACAATTTTAGCCGTATCATTTGCACCAGCTACAAGACATGTGTAAAGCTCTGTACATGATTATTGTACCCGTCACGCGATAAATGAGAGCTTAGAAAGATATAGTATAAGTCAGGCCTGGTTGTTGCAAAGTACAAGACAATAAACAATGGCCCGGATCTAGATTTAAGAAAAATAGCTGACATACGACCTCTAGGTACTAAAGCGATAAAGGTGCTGTGAGAGGTAGAGAGGGCGAGTGAGAGGGGGTTACTAGGAGGGGAGGGGGTAAAAGGAAGCAGAGGGGAACAAGAGGGGTCGTATTCACAGATCCGTTTTTTAAAAGTTCGCAATTATACGCACGCACGTAGCAAGGCAACACCCACCAACACCCATGACACTCCCCTCACAGTCATAGACATACACCTCCATAGACCACTCTGTTCTTTATGTGTTTACTTACGTGCGTATATGTCTTTCGTGCGTGCGATTCTTTATAACCGCGCCCTCAAGCGTTCATTTAAATGCCTCCCCCCACCCACTTTCATGGAAATTTTTTAATACATATTTGAACCCCATCCATCTGTATGTATGTCCCCAAGTGCAATTCACATGTCCGTGCCTAAAGCATATACGTGCGTCTAGTCTACGGAACTTACGTAAATAAAATTACTACGCATGCGCAGCTTAAACGTGCCTAAAAATACACACACAACTCCACGTGAAAATGGATCTGTGAACACGGTCCGAGGATTTGATCGGAGGGGGAGTGGAGGAGGAGGGGTCATCACTAGGAAGGAGGGCCTTGCTCATATGATAGAGAAAATCATGACGAACTGACGAAACCTGCAAAGGAGAAACGCGTAAGAGCTATTGCCACAGCTCCGTTTTTATACTTTGAAAATTGCACTTGCGCTTTGTTATCTATGGACATTTGTCTCCTCTCTATGTGATTACTAAAGCCGCGCTGGTCGGAGAACATCACCGCAGCCGCGCTGGCCGGGGCATATTACTGAAATATCTAACAGAAGAAGCCAGACCACACAAGGAGTGAGCATAACACAGGCACAGCTTCCTTCTATACAAAGATGCCGAGACGCAGAGATAATTGCCGATCAACATATTACTGCAATACATCTAATCAGCACAGCGATCGCGGCGGCAAATATCTACTGGCATTGCCAGTTTATCAATTACTATACATCTACTGCATTATTATTGGACATATTATTGAAATTATTGTCTACAAGTCCTCATTCAATTGTTCAGGATCCTCGCTGTGGCCTGACTTTAATTATATAACTCATTATTGAGTATCAGTGACTTCAAAATCTCTTGTCTTTCCACAAATTCACTTCCATCATTAGGACATAAGTATTTGTCTGAAAACCTTATCAGTCCTATACAGGTGCACCTACTACCACGGAGCTTTAAATTTATGATCAACTGTGGCTAAATTTCTTTTTAGATATTTTATATTCAATGTTATATGGTATTGTGTTGTTTCGTTATCTATCCTGCATAATTGCTGTTTTTCTGATCAGTAATTCTATCTAGGATTTTTATAAATGTAGAATAAATTTATAATATTTTTATCATCTCCCAGCGCTCCTTTTTTTCTCTGTTGTTTTTACCTTTACCAGAAGGGTTGGTCTCCCTCAAAAAGAACTGCCGGAGATTGATATTTCTTATCTGAGTGTATTGTTCCCCTAGAGCTGATTTCTTCTTCTTGCTCATATGAGCTAACAGACTAAGTGGGAGGGATGAACTAACAGGAGATGATAGGAGGGGAGAGAATCACATCTATTACACTGGTTTATTTTAGCATTTAAACTATGTCACATTGGGGTAGATCCAGACCTACGTTCTCGTTCCGTTTCAACGCATAGCGTATTTACATGCTCATAATTACTATGCACTCCCTTTGGGCCTGATCCAGACCTACGCATGAGAGCGGAGCATATTACCGCTGCAGCGTAAAAACTTTCACTCCCACGACACTCCCCTTACCTTCCTTTCATTACGACCGCCGAACCCTACCCTAACTTTTCCATGTGTTCGTACGTATTTTCGTAGCGACGTGCTGTTCGTAGCGTCCTATTTTCATGGTGACGCGCTGTTCGTATCGGCCTAAGCACGCCCATACTGTACAATTTAAAAGGCTCCCCCCGCCTACATTCCTTAACTCCAGCGTCTGTACTAACTTTGTACTATAAACACGCCCCGTTGTCGGAAAATACGCAAACAATACGGACGCCCGAATCGCCGCTACGAAAAGGTCTTTGGTACGACCGGAAGTTGTCACTATGCACATTGCGCAGTGCATTTTTTATGGTGATTTTACACTTACAATCAGTGTTAGATCGCCTGCGAGCGTAGGTCTGGATCAGACCCTTTGTCACTCTCCTCGGCCGTACGTAGTTTAGCCGTGTTACACTTTCCAAACCCTACCTTAACTTTTCCAAGCATAACTCCTGATGGCCGTAATGGCTGAACGTACTTACGCACCTAAGCCCGCCCATACTGTACAATTTAAATGCAATCCCCGCCTACATTTCGTAACTGCATCGTTTTTACGGCTATCGTAATACAGGCATGCCCTTTCATTCGTACTTACGCAAATGTTACGGATGACCAATTTACAACTACGACCAACAGCGAATTACGACAGGAAGTAGTCACTATGCGCATGCAGGTGTTTTTATGCCGGTGGGCGTTGTTCTGGATCTGGCCCATTGGAAGCTGTTCTTACCCAGCTTTAAATGATCCTTGTTAGACTTTCTGATGTAGATTCACCTTTGTGAAGGTTACTTTATTGTTGTGAGGTAAACTCTGTGTTAGATCAAGTCAGCAGGCCCTTGTTGTTAGGTTTGAGGAGTAGGCTCTAAGATGGTTATAGGGCGATAGGCCCTGGTTTGGTACAGGTACTAGGCCTGTTAGTAAGTTGGGCGCTAGGCCCCGGTTTGTGTTTAGTGCGTGCTAGGCCTGGTGCATGGTCAGAAGGTGCTAGACCCTTGGTTAGCAGGGTGCTAGACACTGGGACAGGTAAGGTTCTTGGAAAGTGGGCACTAGGACCTGATTAGGCCCTAGTGAGAGGAGGCATCCACAGGTGGAGAAGAGAGAACCTCCCATAGGTAAGTTTGGTCCCTTGGAGTAGTACGACAGGCGATAGGTTTGTGAGTATATATCCCTGTTCGTCTGCGTACCCTTACCTCCCATGGGTGCAGACAGAACTAGTAGGCGTGGGTAACGCTCCGTCTGCTTTCCATTGCTTGGTGAAAGGAGGGTGTCTGAGGCCTTGACCAGTGATGACCATTTCTTCATCCTTAGCCTAACATCACCATTCACCAAGAGGGAAGGGCGCAGTGTTCTCTAGTCGGCTCTTTGGGATCCGGTAGGAATCTCTTGGGTGTGGACGGGCCTGGGTCTGTTCTTATTATAGGCCGCTGTGATAGCCACCTGTTACACGTAGAACAGTGCCCTGACCTGCACATGCGCAGACTGATATCCCTTTCACATCACAAAAGGCAATAAGTCAGGTTTTTCAACCTGGCTTAGTGGCGGGTGAATTGCCTGCAAAAGAAAACCCCCCTATTTAAAGACCAGCTCTGACCCGGGAAATTTCAGAGTGCGCTTATTTTTCTAATAGACGAATAGAGAACTACAGTAAATGCCCTTTCACAATGTATCAATCTATTTCTGTCTATTCATTTGTATCTTTACTCTCTGTGCTCTTGAGAAATGTTCCTTATCTTTAGCTAATGGAATTCATGTCATGGGTCAAATCTGCTCATTGATAACACAATGAGCTATGAAAAAGTCTGTGAATTCTTAAGAAGTTGGTTTTGGATGGAAATTACTGATGCACTGTCAGAGGCTGTCAGTGATGTATTGCTTCTCCTGGAAAGGGACATTTTAAGTAGAAGTTCTACATGGAGAAGGAGCATAACTTGTATCTAGGTCAAATACTGATAATTGGAAACAACTAAAATATATGAGAAAAATTAACAGACAAGAGCCCCATAATAGTATAGTGAGAATGTTTGAGCTTCTTTTTTATTCTTCTTTAATTGAATTTTTCAAGAAGTGTATGCAATACAGAAAGTGTCAATACAAAAAAAAAGACATAGATATACAAAAATCAGATTATCCAGCAGTAAGAACAAAATTGTGAGAAGACACATGGCATAAATACAACATAACTTTAACCTTCTCATAAAGGCAATTCTACAACACTGGTATGATAAAGTGACAAATACTTATCACACATATTACCTTAAAAAAACTGGTGGTTAAAGTTTTAAAGGTATGGGGAAAGAGCATGGTTACAGAAATAAAAATGGTTGTTTAGAGTTTACCAGAAAAACAAGGAAATATAGAAAATAATATAAAAGTTGAGAGAAAGAGTTAAGAGTTGAGTAAAGTTAAGAGTCGAAGAGGACAGCAAGTTCTTGGTAGTCTTTAAATTGCATCCACCTGAACTAAATGAAGGTGAACTGGTGGAATTAATCAGTGGCAGATAGGATGATATTGTCCATGGCGTAATTAAAATTTCAACTCTATTAACCCAGTCCTTTAGAGTGAGAAGAGGTTGGCTTTCAGTGTACCAGGATCACAGCTACCATGGCATCACTAAGATGTCTTAAAAGGCATTTTTATAAGAAGAGGGGTAGATTTCGTAAGTGTAAGCAGGGGATCTGAGTGGGGAAAGTGGGGATGGGTATACAGTGATCTCAAATTTGATGTATTCAGCAGAACAATTTTGCACCATTTGTGAGGTGGGAGGACCGAGGGATGCAAGAAAACCAGGGAACGATATGTGAAGGAATGTGGTAGCACAGCTTCTCCACCTTCACCCACTGCCTATGCCTAGTTTTCCTAGACCAATAAGACTCATAGTTAGGACTTCATGTCCAAGCTTTAGGTTGAGGGTTGGGGAATAGTAAGCTAATTGTTATGGGCACAGAGTCCGACCAAGTAATCTGACCTCTGGTGGCAGAGGATACAAGGTCAAGAGATCAGTGCTAAATAAGAAAGTAGTCTGTTCTGGCATAGTGTCTTGGATGGGGGAAAAAGTATAGTCACGGTCACAAGGGTGGAGAAACCTCAAGGGGTTGGTGAGCTGGTGTTTATGCAAGGTGAATTTGAAGGCACCTGAAAAGGTATCAAGATGAAGTTTGAGTGTCCAGCTGAGATCCCCTCCTATGATTAAAATACTATCTGGGTGTTGATCGATCTCCTCTAGCACTGAGGTACTTGGGTTGGTCCTGGTTAGGAGAGTAAAGGTTAACAACATATACATCTGATTATAAACCTTCCGTTTAACTAATAAACTTCATTCATCCTGTAGTAGAACTAAGACCGGGTCCAACAACTGGATAAAGGAGGATGGCTACTCCTCTAGCTTTACCTTGGGTAAAGTCATTGGAAAATATTGTAGGATAGTAATGATTAAAGAGACTGGGCGCTACCCATTCTCTCCTGGAGAAAAGCTATTTCTAATCTGTTAAGGTGAATTTTAGCACCCACCATGAATATATCTTGTGTGGTGCCATAGTAGAAGTATTGTACAAATCAGTTCCTAAATTAAGAGGTGCAGATAAGAAATGGTAGTAATAAGTAGTGGAATAGCAATTTTTTATATTGTTAAAGTGTGTACATGGCTATTGTTTTGTTTTTAACTCTATTTTTAATGGAAGCCAACAGGAAGAATACATTATACAAAATTAATAATCTAGAGACATGGTCCAACATTTGAGTGGGCAGCTTCAAAGGATCTGTTTATGCATCTTGGATGGCACTATAGCAGAAGTGCATTTTTTTTACTTTATATGCTTTGGGATGTGTGTATGTGTACTTAAATTTTCTGTGAATATGTTGTCTTTATTGGAATGCTTGGGTGTATAGTGCATGAACTCATTATGTTGCGTGCTACCCTGACACAACCATGTTTTTCAAAGGTACCTTTATGAGCAGGACAACATTCCCTTTATACCACATAAGAGAAGAAGTTTGGCAGCACCCTCAACTGTCTCAGTAAGAACCTCCAAGCAAACCACCTTACCCCAACAGGGCATTTTCGGGTTCCTCTTACCATCCCAAGATGAATTGTGCTGAACCCCATTCCCTGCCTGGAGAACCTTGTGTAGCCCCTCCCCCCAGGAGCAGTGTGATGGATCCACCCCCTCCCAGGATGGGATGAACTATTTTCCGCTGCTCTCATTTTCATCGCAGGGACAGCTTGACCCCCTTCCATAACCACAAGAACCCCATCAGGGGAAATGAGCTAAAAGAATGTAGAAAGTGCCTGATTAAGGATTTCAGTTGCCCTAGGATGATTTATTCATGGTGCCCCTCCCCTGCCCATTCTACAGTATAGCCTCCTGTAATAAATAAATGTGTGTGTTTTAATATATCCCATCCTGCATCTTGTGATATAGCCTTTTTTAATATAAAGTTTGTTTATGTGTGTTTATTTTAAAAACGACTGTGGATATTGCTCCCAGCCATCCTACATTTATGAAAAAAGTAATAAAAATATTATAATGATAATTAAAAAATTTACTTACATCATGTCCTTCAAAAAAAAGGGAGTGTAGGCGTGGGTATTGGTCCTCAGTGTACAGCAAATGAAGGGCAAATCACATAATCACAAAAGTAAGTTACACTTACAGTATATTATAGGGGAACTACTGGCAACAGCACATCACCGCATTGCTAAGGCTAACAGTGACTGCTAGATTGAAGCTGTTCTTCAATGACACAGTGTCAGGGCAGAACAGTCTAAACCTGGTAGCTATCAATAGGACATTTTAAATTTGCAACAACCACTGCTGCTTGTGTTTAGGCTTTGCTAGTGCACTGGGGTACATCGGGTTCAGAGGCAACGTACCCTTCCCCCCTTAAAGTCCTGCACTCAAACTACAGCCTATTAGCTGATTAGAGCCTGGATGTACCAGTGTAAGGGGATATAATAAATGGAATAGTGGCAGAGAGGAGCTTAATAGAGGAACAGTAGCAGAGAGTGGCACGATCAAGGGAATAATGAAGAAAGTTGTTTCATAGAGGGAACAGGGCATAGAAGGGCTGTGGCAGAGGCCATCACAATTGAGCAGGGAAATGTATTTATTATAATTATTTTTTGTTTGTGAAATATTTATGTATGTATTTATTTATTTGCAGCTATTTTAAGTGAAGAAAAATAAATGTGCTCTATATACTCTGATACTGGTAAAAACACACATTTTCCTTATTTAGAATTGACAGTCAAAATTGATTCAAGAATCATTTAAAATAATTGTAACAGTTTAAAAAAAATCCCAAATATAGTATTGGAGAATTTGCAAAGTATGCTTTGTACTTGAAAACACAATAAAATGGGGAGTTCAGCCTTCAGTTACAAAGGATACTTAGCAAAGACTGCATTATTGTATGAGCATGTTATTTAGAATGAAATTGAGAACCTCTCACTTTATAGTCGGAGGAGAATAACACACAACATACATGTTATTCAGACTGTTGTTGTTCATTTTTTGTTTTTTTTTAATGATATTTGACTGTTATGCATTAATAATAACAAATTAGTGTTTTTTTAAGAGTAGCAAATTCTAGTGTTTCTTTTCTTTTCCTCTTTTAGCTTTACAGTTTTTATATATAAAAAAATAAGTAAATAATAAATATTCTTATGGACCACAGCAAGAACTTGATTAATTGAGATGACATAGCTTATAAAACTTGTGTACGATGTTGCTTCTGGTATGCTATTATGTATATGTATCTTTTCTTTCATCATCAGCCCTCTTTGCTGGTTTCTAAACTCTGATTAGCTTATTTTATGCAGCTGTGCTCAGAGTTGTTTTGAGAATGTCCAGGAATCAGGCTTTCATTGGAGGCTTAAGTCTTTATTAGGCTGTCTCTCTAGACCACCTGTGTTGGTTGTGGTCTGATCTGGGGTTGCCAGCTTTGGTGTGGCTGATGATTCCTGTTCCCCTGGGGAAACCTCAGTCTATTGACTGGATCCTGTTCCCCTGCTCTGCATCTTGCCTCCAGAATCTGGGGTAACCACTGCCTGCCTTCTTTGTGCTTGATGTTGGTTCTAATCTCTGGATTTTTATGCTAGTCTCTCACTAGACTGTCCCTGGTCTTGATTTGGATTATCTGCATGTCAGAGGATTACACCATATTTTTCTCGTGATGCCTACAGTGACCCTTTGTGTTGAAACTTCAAGCTTGAATAACAGTGTGCATCAATTACTTGGGCAGTCAAGTGCCTATGAATGCTGTGCGTTCCAATATTGGTGGCTGCTACAAGTGAACAACTCTGTAGGTGGATTTTGCAAGTTTAATAGTGTGGTGTGGAATTGACATTTACTGTGAGTCAGCTCCAAAAGGAACATCCAAAGCTTCTCAGTGAAGTTGGAGAGTGGTTGACCTCCCTGAAACTAATTTTACTAGACCTTGCAAGAAACCAGGCAAGTAAATTATATTACATAGTAAACAGCAACATCTTATCCTGACTTGTGCTTGTTGTGGTCTAAGAATTCCTGACTTTTTGTGCTGTTTTATGAGGCAGTTGTGATGTGTTCAGTTATAAACTGTCCTTTAATACTTTCTCTTCTGTTCTATCAATGTTACTGTAGATTTTTATTTTACAATTAACAATGAAATACTGGTTAGGAAAGAAAATACCCCATCTGTCTGCCAAAACACTATACCAGCATCCTTTTCCCTTTCAGCCAGGCAGTTTGACATAATTTGCTATAAAAATAAACACTCAGGCTATTTATCAGAATATATATTTTTAAGTAATATAATAAATCATTTGGGATGTAAAGTCATAGCTTTTCTCTATTTCCATGGTTTTAAAACCTGAAATTCGATTTTAGGATAAAATTTGTGGTAATTGCACAATTTTTACCCTTGGGGAAAAGATAAAAGCTTTTTAGGAGAATGACTGAGCATTATACCAAACAAATTACCTGCTTTAATCTGTCATCCCATGTCTATGCTTGAAACTGAAGTATATGTGCAGTAAGTCTTGGTTCGTAAGTTTCTTTACGAATAAGGCCAGGGTTTACTCTTCTATACGAGGTATTTAATACCAAAGGGCTACAGGACCTGATTTAGACTTTGGTTGTAATTTTAATTAATTTAAAATATCTTACCTGCAGAGAAAATAACTTCATCTACATAAAACTTTACCTCTCAAATAGTTTTGCTTTCACAATTAAAACGTGCCTCCCCTTGCGAGGAGAGGGGGAATTTAATTTTAACTTTAGAGGATTAATGTTAAACTTTAAAGTACAATCTCGATCTGTAATAGTCACTAGTTTAGGGTTATGTAAAGTAGAGGTTGGCTTTAAAAACAGTTCTTGTTTTGCAATAAAGCGTTAATGTCTTTTGCCCAGATATGTAATCTGCACTTTATTTGAGATTTATGAAATGCTTGCTTGTTAGTGACAATGCATGAAAACAAAGCAGGCAAGGTACTGCATACCAAAACAATAGAACACTGCTAGCACATGAATTAAAGGTTTGGACTTTTAATGTAGCTATAGTGTGAGTCAAGGCACCTCCTTGTGTCTGAGATGTATCTGCCTTAGAGTTTCTGATCTAGGTTTGAGCTATCAAGATAAATAAGATCTCTTCTTGTAGAGGACCAGTAAACTTACCTAAACTTCCCTACCTAAACAGATATATCCTATTTGTGGTATAAAATTCTCTTGCCTCATTATTCCAGGGATTTAAATATACTCTAAACTAACTTCAAGAAACTTCATATTTACCTGTACCACAGTACATATTTACTATTTTACTATTCATTTACTCCAGAGCAAAACACAAGAAATAAACTGTTTTTGATGGTTGTGAAATCTAAGATCCAATGAATCATGTTACGTAGCAGATAATGGCTTTCAGCCTGTGTTGTGCATACCCTTGGGACACGTTCAAGGAGTATGTCAAATAAATTCAACTGACCAATTAAAGGACATGGGGAATGTATGAAAACTTGACTCCATTCATTTATGTGAATTCTGTGTACATGGCCCTGCCTAGTTGTTTTGCAGAGACTTGTAAAATACTGTTCAGAAAGTTTACACCTGACATGGAATGGAACAACCCCCCCCCCTCAGACACGCTGCTCTAGGCTATTGCCAAAGATTTAGATATAGACATGCAACTCCACAAAGGGGGCACTTGGGCTCTGGACGCAAGATTTGTGATGGTGGTAATATAGAAATACTGCAAAAGTAGAGGATACTAATTGACCTTGGCTCTTAAAGAGAGAATCTATTATCCAATGAAAATAACAAACAAATTAAAAAAATTGTGCTTAATTAAAAATAGTATCTAGTATTTTATTACTCTAAGAAATAACATAAAAATGTTATATGAAAACTATTTCTATGAAGCAACATAGCAGAAGGCAAATAAACTGCTCCCAATCCAACAATATAATATCTGGAGCAATTGATCGGCAATTTCCACATACGTGTAAACTGGTAAATATAGCTGTCAAACATAGCATTTTCAGTAAGTGTGATGTTTAAATGCAGTTCTGATTGGATATAAAGCATGTTAATGACTAATGGGGCCACGAGGCACAACAATCGGATTCCCATAAATTATCTTTTGTTTTATATTAAGTGGGAGGTGCATCAGTATAATGGAGTGCATTACAAGCGTAAAACAGGACTTGTTGTGGCTGAATTAACAACTCTAAGTTAGAGATGAGGCAGCAGGTCTCAACTAGGACAGATTAGTAAGATATTTGAGCAGTTGGTATTGTAAAAGGATGATTAATCCTGATTAACAGATGGCACGGTTGGTCCAAATCTATTCTCCCAATATCTTTAGTAGAACCGCTGCTGCTATGCCCAGAATAGAACAGTTGTTCAGAATTATTCAGGATACCATGGTAGCTCAAGGGTGTTCTGTTAACTGCAATCTGCAAGCTCCAGCACCTGCATATTCCTGATGGGTCCTGGCTCCAACAGGATGATAGATGTCTGTAGTCTCTGTATATCAGATATGTAACTTCAACGTAGAACTGCTAATGGTAGAGGTATATTGTACTTTGCAAGTAGTGGTAATGTTGGGGTGCAAACGGTGAGATCAAAGTTCTGTTTCTTCCAGGAGGAGAGTCTAAGATCGCCTAATGGTAGCATCAGGCCTGCTTAGCATATTTCCAATGTGGAAATTGTGTAAAGTGCTATGTAATCTGATGGTGTTATATGAAATACAGCAACTGTAAATGATATATAAAATAAACGTGGTGTTTTGCAGGACTTTCCTCTATTTCCATGATGGGGCTTGGGTTAGGTATAGAGGCAGACTACTGTAGTAAGATTTCTCTGGTTTCTTACCTCTGTCTACATGACTTGCTTGGTTTAATCACCTCACTTTGCTGTTTAAGTGTAAGGGATTCTATAAAAGTGGTGGTCTTGTCCATGTGTATTTTCAGTTAGTATAAGCATGCAAAGCCTTTGTAATTTGTGATGAATGCCCTTCATCCATAGTGTGTATCTGTGTTTTACTGGACTTTGGTACAAAATGATGTTTAAAAGTACTGCAATTTGTTTTTCAGCTGAACATGGTATGTAACTTGCATATGCACACCCCAAATGTCAACACGCCACATACGGCTCTTCTGCAGGACATGTTTCACCTTTTCACTCGTGATGAAACCAATAATCGGAGGAAAAGGGATCTCGCATAAGTTTCCAGGGGTGTAGGGCTGTCCCCAATTATGTTCGGTGGTGTATTGGCTGGTGCTCAAATTCTAAAGTGCCGTTATTTGCCACTATTACAGAATAATTCAAAAATGTAAATTTATACTAAAATCCTCCTATTTATATTCTTATTGGAACTCCTGAATATGTGGCATATAGCAACACATTAGATTCCTTTAGTAGAATGCGTTTGGTACATGAAAGCTGCAACATGATCGGTTTACACGGGCAGCAGAGCCAATTTTCCATTTTTGAGAGCTCCATTAAATATTTCCTCTGGTGGCTTTGCATGCAGTGTATGTGTTGGATGATTATCCGTTTAAGATTTACTACTTGTATTGAAACTTTTTTATTTTGGTGTAGATTCACTATGAAGTCTTAAAAATTTGCGGAATCCGCTGAGGTTTAATAAACCAACTATGCAGATAATTTGACTTGGCCGCCTTTCAGATTGTGATGCATGCATGCATAATCACATTATTTTCTATAAAATACATTCCCATTACTGTACAGCACAATACATTTAGTAATCACTAGACATCGGATTATATGCACTATCAAAATGCCAAAATATGCACTAAAAAAGGGCGAAATATGCACAATCAAAATGCTATTTATTAGAATTAAACGTTTATTTTCACAATATAATTATAAATATATATATATATGTATATATATATTAATAATCAGTTGTAATTCTTGTGACAATATACAATGACATTGCAGCTATATGGGAAGCAGTACTCACATGTTGATCGATCTGGTATTTTTTTTATGAAGGTATTCGCTTGTCACTAACCTTGCAGAAAATCACAGTGCCATCAGTCGTAAATTGGCCTGGGTAATTTTTTATCCAAGATTCCATTAAAGTCTGGGTATTTTTTTTCACTGACGGCATTATTTAAACAAAAATAACAAACACAGCTAGCAATTGAATGCCATCATTGTAAATTGGCCTGGGTGATTTTTTTATCCAAGATTCCGTTAAAGTCTGGGTATTTTTTTCACTGGCGGCATTATTTCAACAAAGATTTTCGTAGGTTAACAAACACAGCGAGCAATTGAATGAAAAACAATTGAATTGTGTGAAGCATCGAGTGCCGTACTCCCTTCCCGCCAACTCTTTCGCCTAGTGCAAGCTGGCAGATCGGGTTCAGTGCGCTTGCCGAGTGTGTGTGAGGTGCACATCACTGGCTTCTGCCCACCACTGTTCCCGTGTAATACAACATGCCCAACACTTAACTACTGAAATAAGCACGGTCAATGAAAAAGTACTAAAATATGCAATAACGCTATAAAAATAGCATTTTATGCATTTGCATATGCAAACATGCAAATGCATATAATCCTATGTCTAGTAATCACAAAGTACCAAAAATGGCCATGCAAATCAATCTAAAGAAATGGGATCCACTTCTAAATAAGAGAAAAAATTAAGGCACTAATGGTGAAAAGCAGACTAGCTCCTTGAGTTTTGCTAGTTGATCAATGCTAGCAAGTGTAACTGAGTGTTAATATACAGAAATATCCAATCAGGACACAGTAATTGGGAGCACCTGAAAGAGAAAATGCATTCAAATCTGTGTACGTTTCTAATTTATCATACTATAAGCAATAAAGAACTAATTTAATGTAATCAGTGTATGCATCTTGGATCATAACACAATCTGTCCTATAACTTGTAATAGTTGTATGTTACATGGGTTTTTTGGGTTTTTTTTTCAACATCCTGTAAAGTTTTTGTCCCTTAAACACACAATTTGCTCCTCAATACTTTAGTGAAATAATCTACTTGGAAGATATGTATATGGTTGTTCAGAATCTTATTTGGAAATTCCATACAAATGCCTATGAATCAAATTTACTGTGATTCCCTGGGGGAGGGGGCATATAATCACTTGGTCTTTCATAAATGAATGGTCTTTAAATTTTTGTGGTTCTTGCCAAAATTAATATCTCTGCACATGATAGGTTGGCATATGATGGGACAAGCTGTCACCCTGGCCATCCCCCTACATTTGAAGGTAAATTGGTTTCATTGAAAAGAAAATGAAGACAAAATTTAAAAGTTCTACCAAGAAGGAATCAAATTTAAGCTCTGGTAAAATACTACAGTGCCAGGCATATGCAGTATGAAGGAACCTGGTACATGGCTTATGCTAGTATGAAGGAACCTGGTACATGGCTTGCAACAGGTGACTTCAACATTAATCATAAATTCTAGGTAAGCAAATGGCTAGGTGAATTTACTAGCGTTCTAATCTGTTGCTTGGCATGATAGGTTCTTGTTTTTATGAGTCTTTGGCAACAGAAGTACATCCTGATGTGATCACTTCATTAATTTGTCATCTGAAATAGAAAGGACATGATTAAGTTTGGCAACAAGATGTTTCTGATATATTCCCTTTAAAACTTTAAGGGTTTCAGCTGTTTCTTGTAATGGCAGGGGTAAAGCTGATATTTAGCCTAGACTCTCCACCCTCCTAAAGCAAAAAAGATTATAAAAAATAAGATTCAGATAAAGGTTGGGTTGTGTGTACTTGCAATAAGTGTTTATGGATATCTGCTAATAATTGAGGTAAGCGTTTCCAGATGGATATTCAAAGTATGGGATTTTTTTTCTCCTTTCATGGTGTTTGATATGCTTCTAACACTTCTAGCTCTTTACATGTTTATGGTAAGGATTAAGAATATCTAGTGCCTCAAGATCACCAGAATCCAGGGTGTTCACAGATAGTGTAGTATAATCTTAATGCGAAAGATATGCAGGGCCCACAGCATGCCCTTGACTATGTTACATAGCACAAGCTTGCTTAAAACCGAAATATATCTTATTCTTCTTCTTGAACTTATTAACTAATGCAGTTTAGGATAATGTGAAACTTCTTAGAAATAGTAGAATATGAGGAATCAAGCATCAGATCAACTTGATGATTTGAAGTTTGTTATATGGTGCATTTAGTAATCCCTAGGAGTACAACTTGAATGTTTTCTCCCTCTGGCATTTCTGGCCCCTCTCCCCCTGCTGGCTTTTGGGGTAATTAAACTTTAAGGGATCCTTATGTCGGTCCCTAAATAAAATTAAAAAAATACAACTTGGGCCAGATTTTAGTATTGTATAAACCTGAAATAAACAAATCATAATTTTAAATATTAGTTATATATTAAAGTTTCTACAATATGACCAATGGGTCATAACTGGTGTGAGAAACACTCCTTTTCTTGTGTTTAATTGTCCACTTTTTGTTCCTATTTGGAACTTATACTAAATATACCCTCTGGTATTTGCATATGTATTTGTTGGATGATCTGTTTGATAGCACTAGCTTATTTAGTTTTTTTGTGTTTTATACTAGTTTGTCGTTTTAAAGTGAAATGTCTTTAAAATGTGCTGAGATCAGTGATATAAAATAATATAGCTTGGATCAACTGAGGTTTACTAAGCCAACTGTGCAGATATATTTTTCTCTATTTGGCTGCCTTTCAGATTGTGACCTCTGCATCCTTGGAACAGTTCCTGCCTTGAAATAAACACACTTGTCAGTATTTTGATAGCTTTCATAATGCTGCTTTTCCAGATGACACGTTTTAATCCCTTTTTTTTTTTTCTCTGAAAAACGAACCTAATTGTGCTGTAAGGAGTGTAATAATCCTAAATCTTGTGTATATATTCGGTTGGTGTAAAGTGGCAATATGGAAATATAGTAGAGAATGGAAATGAATGGCCTGTAATTTTGCAATTCGGTAAAAGTTGCAGTGTGGCATAGTACTGTCTTAAGAACTCTGGTGCCTATTTGTGTTTTTGTTGGGCAAGTAACTTAATTTGTACACAATCTTTTGCTGCTCTGAAATGTGTCTGGCATTTTGACCTTTTGGTTCATGTCCTACTCTACAGTAGGCTTTGGCTACATTTCACATGGCAGGTGCTGGGGAAACAACAAAACTTTGTGCTTGTTACAACAGCAGACAGCTGATCTTGCAAAGCATGATGGAACTTCTACCCTCACAATGCTTTGAGTGCCTAAGGATTCCTATGCCTACAAGTCATAACAATTGGGACAACAGATAATCAGCTTTTGTAGATGGCAGCAGCTGTCTGCTGTTGAGGGTGTGTTGTATGGAATTAATGGACAAATACTGCTACTGTCCATTCTTACACTGTTTCTAAGGCCATTTTGCTCCATGTCTCTTTGCTTATGTCTATATGGATTCTCCCCGTATGGTTAATCCACATTAACTTTTGCTGTAGCTTTTTGTGCTGTCTGTCCTCTTGTACCCAACTATCATGTGTTCAACTATACCGGGACCTGTCCGTCGCATCAGCTTTCTCCACGTCACTTTTAGTCAGAGTAGGGAAATGTACGGTGGTCGTGAGGCCGTTAATTATGAATAGGGTTAGGTTTCCCTGTTTCCTGTTATAGTTTAAGGTGCCCTGGTCCCGCTTACCTTACTCTGGCCGTTACTACTTTACTTCCACCTGCAAGCCTGAGACACAGGATGGTGATTCCTTGCTGTTCCACATTCAAATAAGTATTTGCACATAGTGCTGTCTTTATACTGCTATTTTGTTAATCTATCTTGTGGATTTAAATTGTACTCAGTGCATGTGTGATGATGCTTTCTAGCACACCCAAGTTTTTCTGGCTTACAATAATACTAGCACACTGCTTATTTTGCTCTATTAGATATTGTATAATATTGCTAATGTTTCCTTTGTGATACATTGTATCTGATGTGTATATATATCTTTGGTTAGTGCAGCAGCAATAGTCCCAGGTGGTGATTCATTATGGAAATCTCAAACTGATGTGACAGCTTTTAAATTTTTACAATATTCGTCACTTTATTTCTAATTTTCTTAAAATTGAACAATAAAGATTATAAAGTTTTTTAAAACGGGTGGACATACAATTTTTGTCAATGAGAGGTGTGCACCCTAGTGACTTTTTTAGTTGCCATAGGCAACTCTTCTCTTTTTCCTATCCTTACAAATAAGACATTTCAAACCTTTGCATTTATGAGCTACTTTTGTGTATCTACCACAGATGTCACGATCTGTTAGTATGACACTTAACACCTCCATCCAAAGCTAGCCTCTGATGCTCCTGTAAACATTGTTGGGGTCTGCAAAATGTTCTACAGTTGGGACAACGTAAAGTACAAGCAACAGCGCCGACGCATGTTTCCCTCAGGACAAGCTTTACATTAACACATCCGTGGTTATGGTAATATGCTGTAAGGCCATGTTTGCAAAAGTAACTGGCACCTCCAAACATTTTAATATCCAATATACCATAGTAATGATCATCATGCTATAATAGGAACAAGATGTCTTTGTAAGGGCCGAAACTGCCAATTGCCTTTCTTGTAATACATTATTTTGATCACTTGTGGATGGTTTTCGAAAAAGTATATCACTAAAGCTAACAGGTTTGTCTTTAGGCGTTCCCAGTGCCTTAAATTTCTGTGCCTTGAGTAGAATCTCATAATCAGCTGTCACTTGTATCTAGTAACACACAGAGGCTACCAGCCATACATAGATTGTTACCTATGTTATTCAAATTATATAAGAAGCGCTTACATTTCCTGTTCCTCCTCCCTGGCAGTACAAACGATGGGTTTATCCCGTCTGCTGTATGGTGCCAGGACAGGAAATAAGAAGACCCGGTGTTTGTATATAAGTCCCACCTCCATCTTCCACCGGTGTCTTCTTATTTCCTGTTGCTAGCAGTGCCAGGGAGGAAGTTTTTTTCTTACCTTTTAACGTTGTTCCTCCGGTCCAGTCCTGCAGGTCTGGCGGGAGAAGAGAGGCAGGACAGGCCTCTGTCCAGGCAGAGCCCGACTACCGCAGCCTCTGGTGAGCGGCCGGAGCTCCCTGTCACGTGTCTTCCCGCGCGACAGACGTGTAGTGATGACGTCAGAGCGACGCGACGTGAGGCATCATGGGACCCTTTATGCATGGGGGCCGCCATCTTGGTACAGGTGAAGCCTGGTCACGTTAATGAAGGGGATACTTAAACAGTATTTCCCCTTTCTGTCCTGTCGGTGGAATCTCCAGTGCAGCTTTGTCTGAGGAGAAGCGTGCACTGACCAGGAGGTCAGGGTAAGTGCAGACCTCTGCAAATTATTCTATTTTTTTTAGGCACACTTATTTAAGTGATAAAAAAGGTTCCTTCTTTACAAAGAGGTCTGGGATGCTATTCCAGAATATTTGTAGTGGTGAAATCCTCAGGGGACTTCCATACTATTCTAGACTTAAGAAGGTTGAATCAACATATCAAATTAAAGAAGTTCAAGATGGAGTCACTAAAATCTATTCTCAGTACTCTCCCGGTGGGGGTGTTTATGTCTTTTATCGATTTGAAAGACGCCTACTTGCATATTCCCATTTGTCCTGCTCACCAAAAGTACCTCAGATTTTCCATCTTTAGTTCACACTATCAATATACAGCGTTACCCTTTGGGTTATCATCTTCCCCAAGAACATTTACAAAGGTGTTGTCCCTGTTAGTGGCTTCGTTAAGACTTCAGGGTATATTTATCTGGGCCTATTTAGACGACCTACTTATAGCCGCCCCCTCGGCGGAACTTTGTCACCTACACACATCTCAGGTCATAGTCTTTCTGGAGAACCACGGATGGTTAATCAATTACACCAAGAGCCAACTTCAGCCTACCCAATCTATAACGTATTTAGGGGTGCATATAGACTCTGTCCAAGACAGTGTTTCTCCCTCTTCCCAGGGCGCAAAAGATTCAAGCACTCAGAATCAGGAGACTACCCTGGGTTTCGGCAGGCGACTGCATGAAGATGCTAGGTCTCATGGCAGCGACACTGGAGACCTTAGTTTGGGCAAAGTTTCATTACAGGTTTTTTCAAAACTGCTTTCTCAGACAATGGAACAAAGACCCATTTCAACAAGATCAGATAATAGTACTGTCAGCAGAGGCCAGAAGAGATCTGTGGTGGTGGTCAAGCATAACCAACCTAACCACAGGGAAGTATCAGAGTTCTAAACCCAAGGGTTATTACCACGATGCCAGCAGCCGAGGCTGGGGAGCTATGTGCACAAATCAGTGGGCACAAGGGACATGGGTGGAAGATACCAGAGGACAACACTCCAATGTATTGGAGATGCAAGCGGTAATCTGCGCATGTCAACGTTTCCAAAGAGACTTGACAGGTCAACACATGGTGGTACATTCCGACAACAAGACAGTCTCATATATCAACAGACAAGGAGGCACACGAAGCATGAGCCTAATGCAAGCCACAGCCGTTCTCCTACAATGGGCAGAATGCAAGGTCACTTCTATAACAGCAGCATATATAGCAGGACACCTCCATGTGGAAGCCGACTTCCAAAGCAGGAAACAACTTCAGCCCGCAGAGTGGGAACTAGACCAAAATATGTTCCAGAGACTCACGCAAAAATGGGGTATGCCGCAAGTCTATCTATTGGCAACAAGGGCCAATGCCAAGGTGACACACTTCATCTCAAGATACAAAGAGAGTCAGGCTATAGATAGACGCTCTTACAGCACCGTGGCCATCCGACCTCGCGTATGCTTTTCCCCCAGTTCCTATAATACACAGGTTACTAAGGAGGATAGAAGCAGAGTCTGCCAGTCATAGTTCTCCTACCCTATTGGCCTCGGAGATCCTGGTTTCCCTTGGTACTTCACTTGGCAATAGACCACCCGTGGAGAATCCCGGTTTATCCGGGGGTACTAAAGCAGGGGAAAATATGTCATCCTTCTCCCCAGGGACTCAAGTTGACGGCCTGGTTATTGAGAGGTCGAAATTAAAATCCCAAGGACTCTCAGAAAAGGTAATTAATACCTTGGTAAAATGTCGTAAACCAGTTATAATCAAAATTTATAACAGGATATGGGGGATATTTGTCACATGGTGTAACGCTAATCAAGTGTGTTATTTGGAGCCATCAGTTAGTCAGCTTTTGGATTTTCTTCAGGCAGGTTTAGATAAGGGTCTCTATTAGTTCCCTTAGAGTACAAGTGTCAGCAATTAGTGCTATTTTAGATTATAATTTTGCTGTACATAGACATGTCAGACAATTTTTTCATGCAGCAGTGAGGGTCCGTCCTTCCTTTAAGAGGCCTATAGCTTCATGGGATCTGAATCTAGTACTTAACGCCCTAGCAGAAATCCCATTTGAACCTCTACAAGAGATCTTTTAAATTTCTCACATGGAAGGTGGTATTTTTAGTTGCTATTACCTCAGCCAGAAGGGTATCAGAGCTTCAGGCATTATGGAGTGAGGAGCCATATACCTCTTTTCATGAAAGCAAAGTCGTGTTAAGAACTAATCCCAATTTTCTGCCCAAGGTAGTCTCTGATTTTCACCTTAACCAGGAGATATCTTTACCAGCTCTTTGCCCTAATCCCAAGGACTCTAGGGAAACCAGGTTGCGCTCTCTGGATTTAGTCCGAGCATTGAATATATACTTACTGAGGACAAAGGGCTTCAGAAAGACAAAACAATTATTTCTACTTACCAAAGGGGCAAGCAGCTTCCAAATCTTCTATCGCTAGATGGATTAAAACTTGCATAGCAGAAGTTTATAAGTTACGGGGACTAGAACCCCCAGAAGGTATCAAGGCCCACTCCACCAGAGCGATTGCGGCCTCATGGGCAGAAAAGGAATCCGCTTCCATTTTGGAACTCAGCAGGGTGGTTATCAGCTCACACCTTTACTAAACATTACAGGCTAGATCTCCACGCATCTGCAGATGCTTCCTTTGGAAGAAGGATACTATCCTCGGTAAGGTATCAGTATCCCGCCCATATTTACTGCTTTGGTAGAACCCATCGTTTGTACTGCCAGGGAGGAGGAACAGGAAGCGTAACATTATTACCTGATGTGGTTTCCTGGACTCCTCCATGGCAGTACAAACATGCCCACCCTAATTACTGTTTTTTTTATATCTTGCATATCCAGCTTGAGAAAGTGGGAAGACACCGGTGGAAGATGGAGGTGGGACTTATATACAAACCCCGGGTCTTCTTATTTCCTGTCCTGGCACCATACAGCAGACGGGATAAACCCATCGTTTGTACTGCCATGGAGGAGTCCAGGAAACCACATTATCGGGTAATAATGTTACGCTTCTCAATGAGACAAAGGAATACTTCTGAAACGTCTGCCAGTTAGTGCACCACCAGCTGTTTCTAATCAGTTCTCACAAACTTTAATCCACCATTATCAAGTAATTCAGCATTACTCTGCAACATGATTTAAAGAGTAGTATCTAACAAACCACCCGGCTTACAATGCGAGTAAATTGCGCTTTTTAACCCGCTGCCTTCCAGCCTTATTTGTACACTATTCGGGTTCACACCAGGCAGGAATCTATCAGGCATACTTTGCACGCTGTCATGAACCGCCTGAATTGCGACAGTGACCGATGTATTCCGCTCCAGGTTCACAAAGCGAAAATGGTGGTGGTCAGATGCTCTGAAATTGGGCGTATGTTGCTCAAATCGCTTAATGAGTTCTAAAAATACAGTTGGTGGTATGTCATTTTGTGACTCTGCTCTGTTTATGGGTTCATCATGTACAGGTTAATCTTACAGTATCACTGGGGGCTGTGTTTTGAATCTGATCCTGGTTTTGTACAGTGTGTGCGCACAGTATTGTGTGAAGCTTTATTTGACTGTTCTATTGTCCAATGTATTATGTGCATGTCTAACTGCTTCTAATATCCATCTTAAACAAAACATAATAGCCCACTTCACTTTTAATCTTAGTTGTGATAATTTGTCACGCCCTTTGTATCCCAGTATGTGCACTTAATCTGCTAACTGATTCCCCGTGGCCCCTTTTGTTTCTCAGTATGTGTACTCAGTCCACGACCCATCATACAGTCATAAATTTGCCTGGGTGTCTAAGATTGTGACAGATTGCATCATAACATTTTCCACTACTTGCTGCGCTTCAGCCACATGACCGCAATTAATTTTGATACTTGTCCATTTTAGCGCTGCTAGTGTATGTGATGTCCAAACTGGTTCAAGCGCGTCACATTAATACATTTGAGTAACAATGCATGTTTTCCTGGATAGGTGCACCACCAGCATATAGACTAGTTAGGAATGCGTTGGTCCTGTGTATTTACAAAAGATGCACCAGCACCTCCTATGCTTGAAACCTGCATATTAGTTGCATTTCAAAAGATGCATTGGTGCCACCTTTGTTTGAAACATGTACTTAATCAGTGGTACATTGCTGATTTTGTCTTGCTTGAAGTTCTGTTTTGTTGCACAATTCGATTACACATCGATTGCTTGTAACGTGTCTGCATAATGGTGTGGTGGTTATGTATTTGCTTTTTTATTTGGTGTTTACTGTTGTCACTTTCAGAATTTCGTTTTTTTTTATGCACTGACTTAGCGATATTTTGTCTTCCTAAGCCATATTTTAAAACTGATAACCGGCTAGACTTAGTAAGTACTGGTGTAATTGTGTTTGACTCCACAGCAGTTGTTGTATTTTTTTATTTATTTTTTTCTTGGGAAACCAATTTGTCCAACATGTACATGTGACAAGTATATCAAAAATATGGTATTGTAACAATGACATGCATTGACAACAAACAATAGCTTCCCAGTAATTTTCTCTTTGGCTGAGAAAAAATAGGAAAGGAAGGGGGTGTTTAGTGGTGGACCACATCAGCATTTCATAGTAAGATCAATATTAGAGGGCTATCTCAGGTTAGTAAAACTTGAGTAGCACAAACAGCTGGTAAGGCCCCTACAACTAGATGGGGAGGGAGGAAGGTAAGTTGTCTTTCCCCAGTGGAGACAAAAGCAAGAGTAGCTTGGCCCTAGGTGAGAATGTTATGGGTAAGGGAGTCCTAGGATTGCGTGGTAGTGGTGGGTTTCCTTGAATTGGAGCCAGGGAAACCATGTTGCAATGAATTCAGGGGTGCGATCTATGCCTGACATGTGTGAGCATGGACGAGGTCATTCTGTCTATCCTAGAGAGCCACTCCTTCAGGGCATTGCTATATCTTTAACATTAAGACAGTGATGTTTACGGACATTTGTGACATTCTGTAATGGTTTTGTTGTTTTTTTTGAAAAGACAAACCTCTTCTGGAATGTTAACAGATATATGCAGTTTTATCACTTGTACGTTTGTTCATACCTGATTTGTGTTTTGGTTTATTGCATGGTGGCTTACCCTTGCAGTGTTAGGCCCCAGATCACACCACACAACGGTTTTGCGACTGAATGGTTGGGTCTGTGATCCTGCTTTATGGCCATCTACAGTTCTGCTTTTACTGGGTTGTTTGGGTTGAGGTTTGGCATGACGAGGTGGTTCCAGAGACTTTGCCATTACTCGCTCAGCGTTATCTGTAGTTATGTGATCTTTGCTAAATACTGAGACATTGCTTGTGTGGGTTTCTCTAAGCAGACAATGGTGTAAGAATAAATCATTGCTGTACGTGAAGTCATAAAATTTAACTGGTACTATACCTGGACCTGTGCTAGCCATTCTTGTAGTGCTGTTTGTAGGTTTGTTTGCCTTTTCACACTGATTTGTGCTGTGTAAAGTCATTTTAATTTTATAAATTTGCACTACATATGACATCTCCTAACAGACGAAAAAAGTCCTGCACTAGTAAGGGCTAGTATAGATTGTATATATTGTCAAGCACTGACACCCCATATTGTCAGGCACTGACACCCCAATATGATCCTAATAGTGGGTGCAATCCTATTGGTGAAGCACAACAGATTCAAGCAAACCAAGAAAATCCTTGCATATGCAAGCCCTGATAAAGACCAATAATGATACGGATGCACTCCAAGCCTGTAACATTAATCTTGTCAAACTTTATTAAATAGTATGTCTTAGAATCATAGTAGCAGCATGATTAAAAAAAATTACAAAGGACAACCTATTTCAAACATTAGATATATATTAAAAACCCAAAACTATGGCTCCACTGCTCCAATTATATACATAGCAATACATGGCCAAATCTTTCCCTGCATCAAAAAAGGAAAACAAAAAATAAACAAAATACCACCTTGCGGTGGGTCATCACTCCACAAGGAGCATCTAAGACCCTTACAAAGCATGTTAATGCAATATCAGCAAAAGTGCTGGAGCCTGGAGCAGTGACAGATTCTTCCAGATAATTGCATTCTCTGATGTCAGATAAGTAGTCCTGGGTTCCATCCTGTGAAGAACAGATATTGCTAATGAGTTATTAGAGTTGGTAATCCCTTCATACATTAAGTATTTCCAGTACATTAAGGTCTAAAGTTCCTATTTTTATAAATCAGAAAAGCTCAAATCCCAAAATCAAGAATTTTTCTGATTGCGATGGAAGCGGTGCAGAACTACCGTGTGTTAACCCTGTGAGGAAACAGAAATGTAGGTTTTCAAACAGAAAATTTTAGAATTTCATGCTGATTTTTCTATTTATGTACAGAATGGCAGAATAAAGGGTGTACTTAATGGAGCTTCTCAAGGTAAAGGAAAATTAACTGTTGCCAATAGCAATTTGATATGTTGTACAAATATTTATAACATGAGTTAGACTGGTTACCATTAGCCACATAAACTTATTAGGATATTTATTAAATGGGCATTTTAATAAAAAATTAAACCCTTCATTTTTCTAAAACATATAAAGGATGTGTGAGAATGCAAAGATTAGAATGCTTAGGATTTTGTCAAATATTTGATACCAATAGCATTAGATCCAGAGTTTAAAAATAAGTGAAAAACAGAAGAAAATTTGTTGTTTAAAATTTGAATTGTAGGCAGTCAGAACTTTTTTTTTTTTTTTTTTTTTTTTTTTTTTCAAATTTATACAAAAAATTTTTTTTTTGCTACAAGCTATAGCAAAATATTCTCCCTTAATACATATAATAAACATATTTTATTAAATTGTTACATTAGGCTAGGAAACCTCACAACACTAGTACTGGATTGAATTGGCCAAAGTGTGAGTTACCACATGTTAGTTTTTTAAACTCTGGATCAGGTCCATGAAGAGGATCACCTGTAGAATACATGTAACATAAAGTACCTTCTCTGGACTGATTAAATGCCCACAGTAGTGCCTAGAATCCTTTGTCACAAAGCAGAAAGCGTTAAGTCCTAGTGATAGCTTGTCCTTGTACAGATGCAAATCTCTACCTTCCATTGGAGTCAAATGCCAATGTAATAGAATTAACAATGCTTTCTGAATCTAAATGCCTTGTCCATGTGTTAGAAAATTAAGTCTGCACAAGTTAAGTTACAATAAAATTGTTGCAACTGAATAATCAATTAGTTTACATAAAAAGTAGGAAAAATATTAAATGTATATTGAATGTACTACAAATATTGAAACAAAATTTGATAACTGGTTTAAATTGTGCAGTATACACTTTTTGTGTTCACCCGCATTAATAAAATGTTATCTGTATCTTATATGGAATATTAAATATGTAAACTGTTTTCAGAAGGATTACAATATCTGGCTGTATTCTGAATGTGAAAACATGATTTAAAAAGTGAAAACTCTAGTATTTTCTTTGCTGGTTTGTGGGCTGTGAACAAATATATTAATGTATATGATTATTATTCTTAGCACTGTTTACAAATAAAATGGATACTCTATTTAAAAAAGGAGTATATAGATGTTAAAGTGCCTATAATTATACCAAAATAAGTGAAAAAATATAAATCACAGAACCTAGTAAATTGATCATTGTACACTGGTAAGTTTGTTCTCATATTGAGGAACAGTTTACAAATGAGTTACCTTTTGGTTTCTATGATTTTTTTTTTTTTTCAATTTTTTGTGACCAAATTTTGACTGACTTCATAGATAATTTTAGAAAGCCATGTAGGCTATTATAGGGTTCTACACTCCATATATCAAATTACACAGTAATATGATATCATTGTGTTCATTTTATAGAAGTTATCAATGTCAACCTTTAGCTGGGTTTGCTGTGATCATGGAGCATTAATCAGACTTTGAAGATAGAACTTTATTAAAAAATCTTCTAATGGAAAATACAATGGGTGTTACCCGCATTTGTACCTCATAAATCTTATTCTATCATAGACACATATGGTCATTAACTTTTCTATTTCTGTGAGGAATAGATTTCTGACTACACGAATAAGCCGGTTACTTCTCTTGTTGTACCAATTACAATTAAACAGCTCATGTATTTCACTTGATTAGTTGAAATAAGCTAAAAAATTCATTATCAAACACATGTAGTCATCACATCTTTTTTTTTTTTTTTTTTTTTTTTTTTTTTTTTTTTTTTTTTGCCCCTTTATTTTTTTACATTAAGGGTAATCACACTTAATAGTAATTATCTGTAATAGGTATGTTCCATTTGAAGAAAAAGGGAAATGGCAACTGAGTGTCATAGCATAGATAGCTAAATTCTGCATGTGGCTATATAGACATGAAAATGACACAAACAAATAATTTTGCTAATCTGTCTACTTAAAAAAAAATATATACATACAAACGGGGAGGGAGGGAACAAAAGGAAAGTGAAAGGAGAACCCTTGTCAGGAGGCCTCCAACATAGTGAGGTATTCCAATTGGCCTTTGATACCTCACTATGTGGGGAAATAGGATAAAATCCCTAAAACTGGCCATACACCAGAGCGATTATCGCTCCTAGCATGTGATGGTCAATATTTGGGACTATTATCCCCTAGGGAAAGGTCCTGATATCAGCGCCACACACAGCAGAGGCTGGGAGCGATAATCTCTGAAGGAGCCCATGCAACTAGCCTATTGGATAGCTGCAGTCTCGCTGATTGGTTGGGACTCCTTGGCTAACTGAACAAAAAATTTCTGAATTTTAGAGGCCTGTCTGGGATGATAATTTGAGGTTTTACAAATCCATCTGTACCACACACTAGAGTGATTTTTGGATCAATCCATGATGATTGTGGGATCAGGCCAAAAATCGTTTTAAAGGATGGGATAAGAGGTAGCGCTTATTGCTGTTAGTGTGTCACATCCTTATAAAAATTCCCAACTTTGAGAGTTTTCGTTTAAAGGAAGTGAGCGTAGTTTTGGAATTGCTACTCTAACGACATATTTACACATTGATGTGCTGGAGTAAACCACTTGTATAAAAGATTGGTGCATACAATTAAGGATATCGGAGACTCTGCTTCTTTTATGCAACAAGGGGCTGCTCTTATTTAATACTCTATGAATTTTCATGATCTATGGACAGTTGCCGATTTATCATTGGATCATGTTTTCAGTTATGTTTAACTTTTTAATTGGTATTTACATATAGATTGCTTAATCTTTAAATTGAAACAGTTTTTTATTTACATTAATTTGTGTAATATATTACCAGACCACATATAGCCATCAATATTTTTTGATCTGAATTTTAACCTGAAGGTGCCTTATACAATTATACACCTACAACTACATAGTGCTGGTCTCAATCACCCATTGTGTGTGATAGATGTGTTTAGCATTTTTGTCTATATCATTGCATCCAGATTGCCAGCAATTCTTTTACGTTTAAAGAGGTGCAATACACAGACCTGGCTTACCAAATCCTTACTATCATTAATAAACCTAGCGTATTCTGACACTGAATGATTGTCTGGAAGCGCTTATGCTGCATTGTAGTTTGTACTGAGCCAATGTTCTGGTGACTTGCTTTAGTGTTCTGCTTCATGAAGCCCCATTCACGCTACAGTTTTTTTAAACAATGATCGTTCAAAGCACCTGTGAAAGGAGTTTTGAACGATATTATGCAAGTGTGTATGCTGCAACGATCATACCTGATCGCTGTAAAGTACACAATCGTACAATATAAACAATCAAGCCATTTATTACTGAAGGCTCAACAGAAAATAGTTTGTGGTGTGTATGTAGGCTGATTGGCAATAAAAATGTTCTGTAATGTCGTCCATTGTTTAAAAAACTGTAGTGTATGGGGCTTTAGTCCTCTTAAAGTTGCCGGTTTGCTGTTTTGTATCACACGGGAAACAAGATATCCAGTGAGATTGCGTCTTTGACAGACTCTTGTGTTTGTGCATTGGGCAAAAAGTATTTTGGTTGTGTCACCCAAAGACTGAAGCATCTGT
>WWET01000395.1:29508-41158 GCA_011038615.1 Limnodynastes dumerilii
ATTATTTTGCATGCACCCTTGCCAACTGATCAAACAAAAATTGTTCATATCTGAAAATGTGTCGCTATTGGTGGCATGATTATGCCATTTTTACAGCCAGTTAAAGCCCTAATTGGTTTTAATCTTCTGAATTTGATGAACATTGTACTTTGGTGTAGGCCCCTGCAGACAGACATACAAAATCAGTTGCCTATTGGTAACTAGTGTCCAGTTTGATACAGTTGCACAATCATTACCACCCTGTCTGCATTCAGTGGCTCTTGGTTGGGGGGGGGAACCACAGGGTTTAGCATAGTCATGATTTTACCCGATGTTTTACAAGTTTTAACTTTGCGCAGACACCAAGTCCCTGAAGCTCGCTTTACATTACGGCCGGTTGCAATCTCTGGTTAGAAAGTGTGGCTTCCGAAAAAGGAATATTCGAAAGTTACTTTTCGAACGTACCTTTTTCCGATACTTACACTTTTAGATTTTTTTTTTTTTTAATGAATGGGTGAGTATGGTGTTCGGCATACTCACCCATTCGCTTTCAGAAAGAACATATCGCTCTGCTGCTGCTCACCGGACCAAGGGGACAGGTGAGTAAACTTTCTGTGGGGTTAGGGTCAGGCTGCAGGGGAGGGAGTGTTAGGGTCAGGCTGCCAGGAAGGAGGTTTAGGGTAAGAATTAGAAGTAGTGGGGGAACTTATTTTTTTTATTTACACTTTTCGGAGCACTGAAAGCTCGGTGCTCTGTGGATCGTTTGCAACTGGCTGGGGAGGAATGGCCGATTTGAAAATCAGCCGTTCGGACCAGAGCACCACACCTGTTAATGGCCTCATGTCAATATTCGTTGGTGTACTATTAATCTAGCAACTTTTGTACTGATTGGTGGAAGATGAGGATAATGGTGAGAATCCTGTTAGTCTAATAATTATACGTGACTGTTAAAAATATTTGAACCCAACACATGGTAGTTGTATGCAAAATGAGTGTTCTTATATACCTCCCAACTGTCCAGATTCCAGCAAGAGTCAGTTTCAGGTGATGGTCCCACTGTCCTGACTATCCTCCAGTTTGCCTCAAGTGTAACCACCTTATTGGGACAGGGTTTTTTAAAGCAGTTTCTTTTTTTGGTCTGTGCGGCCTGATAATGCTGGTGGAGGTGGGGTGGAGCTTGGCATAACAGGGGCGGAGCTTATGTCTTGTTGGGAGGTGTTTCTGTGGGATATTCAGTGGTTACAGGTGAGCATTTTGTTGAAGCAAATGCTTTAGGTTCCCCACATTGAGCTCAAAAAGCAGAACTAGTGAAGAGCGTGAGATAAACAAGTCAACATTTATACAGACAGAAAATATACATTTGGACCTGTTCATGACATTGGCATATAATGACCACTTTTTGCCCACAGCAAGTACTGCAGTGGCATACTTCCAGCACAAAAATTGTTACATGCTATTTAATTGCCTTCCAAAGTAGCAGTCGTAAATGTGAAGAACATATAAGCAGTTCAGAAACTTGCTTTAGTAAATAAAAGGGCTGATGCTGCAAAACAAATTCACAAATATTTCTTCATAGGATACAAGTTAATGTTTTAAATTGACAAAAATCTAATCAAAATGCAATGGTTTTGTAATTCCCAGGTATTGGCCTTCCGGAAGTCAAATGGATACATGCAAGATACCAGCTGTCTGTGAAAGGGTGGTAAAGGTGGATTGGTGGCCCCAGAAGCAGTTCATGAATTGACTAATTTAGGTAAAGATGGTTGACTGGGTCAGAATGTAGATGACAGATAGTGGGTTGGGTTGAGGGCTTGTTATATGGATCTAGTGCAATGAGACACCTTATGAGTTGGGCTGCATGTACAGGCTTTATGAAGGGTACAGATCTTGTTGCGAGTGCAGTTTGTAGTGTTACGGTTTAATCATTGCATGCAGCCTTGCTAATTAACTCAGGCGCATATACTTGAGACAATTAGAAGTTGGTTATCAAAGTATAGTAATCCGTTTTCTTTTGAAAAGAAACTGTCAATTTTCAATAAGGTAAGCTTTAGAAAAATGTGTTTAATTTTTTGGGTATCTCTTTATAGGTTTATATATTTGGAATTTGTTTGCTTCATTTGTGAATATAATAAATATATAATCAGTGAATTTTTATTGTGTAAGGCATTTTAAAGGACATTGGTATTTTTGTACTTTTATGTAAACATTTTGGTCCCTTTTTTGTTTCAACATGTTTGTATTCTACAGCTTGTAGTATATTCATAGTAGTTATGTCTACTAATCTTTCTGAAGTGTAAATATACTTTAGACATGTAATTTGTAGTGGTCAACTGTACTCTTTTGTTTCTACTCCATGTGAGATATTTATTAACCTCAAATACATACAATATTCAGTTTTATGTAGGTCTATAACTTTTTTAATAATTTGTTGTTTTGCAGGTGTGTATTGTGATTGCTGACCTGATGGCTTTCCTTATGCTTCCTATTTTTGTAAGTTTTTTTTTTATTTTTTTTTGTTCTTGATATGTAGCCTGATTGAATTATTTTACCATTGAAACATTTGTATAATTGAATCTTCATTTTGCTTCCACTGCAGGTTGCTATGCCAGCTGACATTGAATCCTGGAAGGTCATAGGATCTGCGACAAATGTCCCTGCCTTCCTTCAGTAGAACATTGCAGATTGTAATGAGCTCGTTCCTCTTGCTGCTTAACCAATTTATTATGCCATTGGATTAAACCAAGGTTTAACACCAGGTCATAGGGGGCTATGGGTGTCGCACATATAGTAATGATCCCTAGGGGAATGGATTCCTTTATTCTGCTACAAGACTGACACATACAATGATGCATAAAATGGTAGTGTTAAGACAACTGGAGATAAGCCTGAATATTGTGGTGAAGTAACAACTGAAATGTGTATATGTTGATATTGTGATAACCCTTCCGAAGAAAGATTATGTATAAACTGGTGATCCACATCCAGAACACTTTTTATACCAACATCTATAGATTTGTATCATAGGTGGAGCAATTAAATGACATGTGGGATATGTACACATACACCAACATGGACATCAAAATGGTGGTTGCTAATATCTTTAAACATTACAAAATTGATTGATTTGCCTGAAGGAAGGCAATTACTGGGAAATACACCACTTTATTTGAAATTATAATATTTTAATACTTGTGACAATATGTATAAATTTTACAGGTACATATTAAAAACTGGAAGATAAAATGGTTTGAATTGGTGGTAACCACTTTTCAGAGACCTAGTGGTGATAGAAGTGGTATAATCGGGAGGAGTCCTGCATTTGAAAATACAAAATTTAAATATGGTGGGTGGAAGATATTTTTAGTAACCGTAACAATAAAATTTTGTACTATACTTTACAAGATGCTGTCAGAGCAATTGCAGAATAATTATGTATAGGTTTATAGACCTTCTCTGCACAGATATATTACATGTAGCAATGCCATATATTCTACCTGATAAATATATACATGAAAGTCATGCATATAAGTGGTTACCACTAAATTCAGGTAAGATGGTTCCAGTTGTTTAAAATAGATCAATAAGAAAAATGTGATAAAATGGAAGATAACCTGTCACAACCCAGTGTATTGTTTGGTATACAATACTAATATCATTAGAATTTTCATGAATTACACATAGAATTTAAAATCAATTAAAATTTCAAGGGTTACCTTCTGTTATATAGCAAGTGATTTCAAGTTTCTAAAACAAACACAGATGTAACAATGGAAATTAAGAAATGTGTTGCAAAAACGCAATGACGATATCTCCTGTAGACGTGTTTTAAAGGGTAAAGCCAAAATATTGGTGGTCAGGTTTTGGAACATTGAATCATTTATGCATTAATTAGAATACTTTACCTTTTTTATATTGGGAGTGTTATTGAATCTTTTATGCTTTTATGTTGAGTTATGCCAATATATGTGAAAAGTTGTAAGAAAATATTGAGTAAAGAAAATTGAAGTTGGTAACAAATGGAAAAATTATAAAATATATAGAATAGCAAATATAGCTCATAAGAGTAGTGATTTGACTGAAATCAGGGTATTTTCCAATTTTAAATGAAGTCAACATATTGGCATGCAAATGAAATGTTTATTTACAAATTTATTTAGATGTGATATTTACGTTGCTTATAAACTAGATAAACCTAGAAGGGTTCTTGCAAAGCATTACCTATCAAATAGGTTTTGATGTTACCAGAGGTTGACAAATGGACAGACTAGATTGTCCTAGTTAGTTACTGCAGGAGTGGTGGGGTAACTTTTAATTTTTATTTTTTTGGATCTGTAGATTTTCCCAAAAATTTCTGAGGGGTGAGCTCTCTATTTAAATTGCATTATAGATGACCCAAAGTTGGGACTCTGTTTTGGTGGTCCTAACTCTAAAACTGTCACAGAACCCTTGTAAGTAGCTGGCTTATCATATTTGAAAATGTATATAATGAATTTCTCTGACTTTTAAAGATAGAATGTGATGGTTACTTGCTAGAGTGCTGGGGTGTTTTATTTGTATCTGTGAACCTTAATATGTGATACCATGGTAGTACCTGCTCTATATTAACTTATAATTTGATGTGAGCAACCTCCATTTTGTGTGTACTGGCTATTTGGGACATTTTAGAAACTGGACTGATTTGCTTTGCTGAAGGACTTTATATGTGGAGGAACAGTCAAGCTTGGATTATGATTTAATACAATTATTTTGATCTATGTTTCAGTCTGATGCATTTATTAGTGACCCTTGTTTCATAAGCTGGAGATTTGTACTGCACTTCTCTACATGTTGTCACTTTGCTGATGGTGGATATTCCTTATAAAGAGAATCGTGCACATAATTTGATGTTAAAAGTACATATAGAATAATGGTTTATGTATTATATATACAATGGTTCACCAAATAACCTGAAGCTGTGCTCCCAACAAAACTTGAGTAGTGAATGTGAACTTGCCTTGAATCTCAATAATACACTATTTCAAGTTTAAAATTTTTTGTAATGGCTACAATAACAAATTCACAATATTCTTGCTCATGATGGAAGAGGTACGGAAGTCTTTTTTGGGTGGCCCATTGTGAGTCTGTTTCCTCAAACATTTGATTTGAGATGTGCTCTCCACCACAGAGCATCTTTCTTTTCTGAGCTGGGTGTCAGATGTCTAAAAGTGCAGCATGGGTTGTGCTGGATCTTTTTTTCAATGTAGACATATGTTTTAATATGTGCTGGTAACAGCCTTGGTGTTTCCCCAGCTTGATATCCTCCTCATAAGGTCTGTTACACAGTGCAATCTGCTCTGTCCCTCAACATTACAAAGTGCCTAAAAAACACTGTCCTTCCCATCAGTGGGCTCTTTCAGACTATATTCCGTTTTTGATGTTGTTGAATCACTTGCAGAACTGGACTGGTGAATAATTTGCAGTCTAAGATCTGATGAAAAATAAAGAAAACCGTTGTGTTATATTTTGGTAAGAACAGGATTATATTAGTTAAATATTTCAATCCAGTTAATCTAAAACATAAATGTTGTATAAACATCTATTGAATACTGAGTACAGAAATTCTATAGTAATAGCGCTGAGTGTGAAACACAATGGCGCATCACAAATGGATAACAATGTTATAATAAAGACAAAGCTCATAATAAAGACAATGCCCGTTTTTAGGACAAATCAGTAGATGGGAAAAAAACTAAAGCAAAATAATGTCCAAACTGAGTTGTGAATGAAACACTGGCTGCTGTTCTAGCAACACAGTGGGGTGAAATGAACTTAATATTTTCCAGCTCACAGTATGTCAATACCAGCAAAGATGAAAATGAATGTGCCAGCTCACAAATCATTGAATAAATAACCGCAATAGAAATTGGTGAGATCAATAAACTGATTTTCAGCTCGGTTAGTAGAAAGGACCAAGGCCCAGATCCTTAGTGGCAAGTCTCAAAGTCTGATCTCTTGTGCCTGTGTCCGGTCTCACGGTTTGCCTACAGTGTCCTATGGCTTGAGAGAGACAGTTAGGCCTTACATGATCAATGCACAAGGAACAATTTCCCTGCACACCAGCCAGATGTTAAAGCATGTTTGCTGGGCCCCACCCACATAGGTGGTAGGGCCCCACTGGTGTGCCCCAGGTCACACAAATTCTGTAGTTGGCCCTGCATGCATGATCCGCCTTGTGGGCTTGCTTTGCTGCTATTTGGGACATTGTAGAAACAGGACTGATTTGCATTGCTGAAACAGGGACTTGTGGGATTTATGGAGTATTAGTGAGCTTGGATTATGACTTATCAGTTATCCCGATCTATGCCTCAGTCTGATGCAGGTATTAGCGACCCTTGTTTCATAAGCTGGAGATTTGCTCAGTCTGTTATGTGGATTTGTACTGCACTTCTCTGCATGTTGTCACTTTGCTGATGGTGGTTATTCCTCAAGAGAATCATCAGTATATAATAAAATTGATGTGAAAAGTTTATATATTATATTATTTTTTAGTGCTGGCTTATGTATTATACATACAATAGTTCATCGAATAACCTGAAGCCGTGCACCTGACAAACCTTGAATAGTGGATGCTTGCCTTGAATCCCAATAACAAAAC
Organism: Limnodynastes dumerilii; assembly: GCA_011038615.1. Lineage (NCBI taxonomy): Eukaryota > Metazoa > Chordata > Amphibia > Anura > Limnodynastidae > Limnodynastes > Limnodynastes dumerilii. Next base: position 36,122 of record WWET01000395.1, read on the forward strand.
AATATTGCAAGTGTTAAATATTTTTTTAAATAAATGCTACAATGAGAATTATTTATAATTCAAGCGATATAGAAGTCTGTTTTTTTGTTGGGCTGACCATTGAGTCATCTGAGAGAGGTGCTCTCCACCACAGAGCGTTTTTCTGTACTAGGCGCTTTATCTTTTATATATAGATATATTTTTTTGTCTACGTAGACTTACATTATAATATGCTAGTAACAGTCTTGGTCTTTCCTGGCTTGATGTCCTCATAAGATCTGTAACACAGAGCAATCTGTGCTCTCCTTCAACATTACCAGGCACTTGAGAAACACACTCCTTCCCATCAGTGGGCTCATTATACTATATTCCATTTTTGATGTTCCAGAACTGGACTGTTGCAATAATTTGCCATCTAAGATCTGAGGGAAAAGAACTCTTGCCTGGATTTTTTTTCTCCGTAGACACACGTCTTCATATGCGCTGGTAACTGCTTCGGTCTTACCCAGGATGAAGTCCTCCTCACTAGATCTGTGTTGGTGTAGAAGTCACTTTTTTGGGTTTCCCTTTTAGGAGAGTCTGTTCACTACACTACAGAGCTTCTCCTTCGACTTCACCAGGTGCCAGACTGTCCTTCTGCTCAGTGGCTCCTATGTTCTGTTAGATTTTGTTGGACCACACCAAACCTGTTTAATGCTATATTTCTGAAAGAACAGGAGTATATGTAGCACTTTAAACTAAAAACTTATTACCTACAAAAATGTTACTACTGGGTATCGGAGGTGTGGTGTCAGATATCAATTCTGCAGAGAAGAAACTACATACACACTAATTTTGCAATTCGGTATCTTTACTGTAAGCATTTCAAAAAGCTTAACATACTGAACCTTGTAATCATTTAATGCAAACACAATTAACTTCATTCCTCAGGTTACAATAAAATATAAATCAGCTTCACAATGGAAACATTACAACATTTTACAATTCTCTTATGTGAAACATTCTTACCATATGAAATAATTTTCACTATTATAGGTTATAAATATACTATTCCCCAAGCATACAATTATATTAGGTCAAGTGACAACTAGACTTTAAAAGTTGCTCAATAACTTTTCCTCAATACAACAACAAAGTTTTAGTAAATTATTACATGAGGACTAAGTAACACCATACAATTTTATTTTAAATGATTAATTACTTCCCTTAGGTATTAAGTTCCTAACCTGTGAATTTCTTGGACTACAGCACTTTAATAACACTAAATAACATACTGATTTCTCCTAATAAATAAGAATTTCTACTTCCTCTTAACAGTCTAACTATTAGTCCTTCCCACCTATAATCTTATAACTTTTCTTTCTTACCCAGTAACAAATACTTAAGTCTTGTTCCTTTCCTTCTTTATGCAGCTCTGAACAAGACTCTATGCACCAAACACCTTCACTTTCTTATTTCAGTCCCAAACCTCTTTACAGTTCTTGCAATTCAATTCCTTTGCTGATCTTGACCCAAATAACTCTCCCTCTCCTGATGATAAACTTCTATTAGCCACACTGACTCCTTTCTTGAACTCCAATTTTCTTCAGCTCATATACTTGTCACTTGCATGCACCTGCTGTTACCTTCCATCCAACTTCAAATCCTTGTACTCCTTAAATCCTCAATTATCACCTCTGTTCACTCAGCCTCTCCCGACTATCCACTCAGCTTCCAGCTTCCACCGATTCACCTGCTGACACTTACAATAACCTTCTGTCACCTCCAACCTGCTGCGACCTCTCCCGTCTCTTCACTTTAATTCTTAAATCCTCCGTTCACCCGTTGTCACTTACGATAACCTTCTGTCACCTTCGTTCATCCACTCTCTCCCGACTTCTTTCTCTGCCTTCCTGCTTGTCAAATCTCCCGCTGTCTCTCTTAATCACACACTGCCACGTCCGATTCCCTTGTCACTTACGTTCTCGCTCTCTCTCAGCAACTTTCCTGCTCCTTCTAATAATCCACCGTTACCTCCGTGTTCTTGCAGTTGCTTTCATGAACCATCAAGGACCTTCAGACTCCACTTGCACACCACTGTTCCTTGTAATCCTTTTTTTCAATACTCCACTGACTTTTTCTCAATCTCTTCACTCAGCTTCTGCCCACTATATCCACCACAAAGTTGCTGGTTCCCCAGAAGAATTTTCCTGTTTCCAACACCTCCACTGTATATAGTCTCTTAATATTTCCACCACTTCCTTTAATCCAAAACCATACGCAATTACTCTGGCTCTGCTTCACAAGTGTTTCCTTCCTTCACCTTCTCCCCTCCGCCTCCAAACTAAAAAACTAAAATCCCACTTAACTGTCTCTCTCTACTTAGCCTCGCGCCAGACCTCGAAACTTCCAGTCTCCACGTGCCTTCATCTTTCCTGCGTCCCTTTCAGCTGCTAATCACTTAGCAACCTGCTGCATCACATAATCCCATCCAACCACCAGATGGCGCCTAAGTGAATAATAGGGATCCCTGTAATAGGGTATTACATATATAGTTTAGATCAATATTTAAATCCAGTAAACATGAAAGTATACAAACCACAAAATACACTGCATTAACATAGCAGATAATTGTACTGACAGTGCTCATATTCATTAGCATATAAGGCACAACATGCACATCTTTGTATCGCTAACAGATAGAATAGAACTGACAGTCTCCTTAACTGGACAATCTAATTCTGAAGGGGGTTCCGATAATTGTACACTAGTGCTCTCATGACCACACTTAACCTTTCCAGGCGTGTATCTTTCCCTCCCTGAGCACTGTCCACGATCCTCACTGCTGAATGTGCACCAGTGAATCTCCATAACAGAGCTTGCTTCCCCAATGTATGTTTTGCCTATGCTTCCTGGGTGATGAAGTACATCTCCAGATGAAAGCTTTGGGGTTCAGTTTGTAGTGTGGTGGTTAGTTGTGAGCTATAAAATTGCACCCTATATCTTAGGCAGGGATGGGGGGTTGCAGGGCTGGATTAAGTCTTCAGGGGGCCTGAGGCACTTGAAAAAGGGGGTACTATAATCTAAAATTAAGAGCATAGGGGTAGATCCTGAACAACGTTTGCAGTACGTTTGTGCGCGTAGCGAATTTTCGCGTACGTAAATTCGCTACGCTACCCTTAACACACCCCCTGCACGGACGTATTTTGTGAAAATACGCTACCCAAACCCTACCTTAACTTTTCCATACGTAACAGAATACGTCCGCTAACGGGCGTACAGACTACGCGAACGTACGCAGCTTAGCACGCCCATACTGTACACTTTAAATACCCCCCCGCCTACTTCACGTAATTCGCACGTATTTGTCGCTAACGTAATTTTGGCACGCCCACACGTAATTACTTACGTTCGCGATACGTGGATTATCCTTATGTTAGAAAATACGCTACGCGAATGTGCGTATTTTCTGCGGTGCGCATGCGCAGTTCGCTCAAATCTGCGAATTTACGTGTCTACCACACGTAAATTCGCAGAAATGCGTAGTTCAGGATCTGCCCCATAGTGTCTATGCCTGAGAGTCTTAAAAGTATTTGTAAATATTAAATGTCAGACGAATTCATAAAAAATGTTTATTTGCACATAGCCTGTGCCCCTTCATTGTGTCCACATAATTATTAGCCTGTGCCCCTTCATTGTGTCCACATAATAGTCTGTGCCCCTTTGTCCATATATACATACATACATTCTGTGTTCCCCCTCTTTACTTAGGGTAATTAAAGTAAAGTAACTTTTTAACTTCTGCCTTCTTGACTCTTCTCTGACTCGGACTGGCTGGCTCCGTCATCAGCAACTCCGCGTCCTCTGCCGCTCTTCACGTTTGCCGGCGCTCCTCCTCACTTATGGCTGGGTGTGATGATACGCCCGGCTGACACATGCAGGAAACGGGGAGGAGGCCGGGACTCAGCCAGCTCACCTTGCTGGCGCAGCGCAAGCTGAGCTTTCACACTTTTTTTTCACCCATATCGTGTGGTGTGGCAGGCAAAAGGAGATTGCAGGTGGGAGAGCATGGCGTAGCAGGCACAGCAAAGTATTGGCAGGCTGTGGGGGGCCCTTAGATAGAGAGGGCTGGGGGCATGTGCCCCCTTAATCTGGCACTGGGGGGTTGCCACATTAACTCACTTTTGGAACTACTGTGGTTTATCCTGTGGGAGTTAGAATGGTGAATTACTGGTGAAGGTTTATTTCAAACAATTTAATGTGAAGTGAGGAAATGACCATTTTAGGATTTGTTGATTTTTCAGCCTCTGATGCAGCTATTAGTGACCCTTTTATAAGTTGGAGATTTTCTCAGTCTGTTTGGATTATTACTGCACTTCTCTGCGTGTTACTTTATTTGCTGATGGTGGAAATTCCTCAAAGAGAATCGTGCATTTAATAAAATTAATGTGAAAAGTCTATATACTATATAGAGTGCTGGCTTATGTACTATATATACACAATGGTTCATTGAATAACTTGAAGCCATGTACCTGACACGCCTTGAATAGTGGATGTGACTGCTTGCCTTGAATCCAAAATAAAACACTATTGCAAGTTTTAAATGTTGTTTTTGTCTTTTTTTTTAAAGAAATAAAAGCTACAATGACAAAGTATTTACAATGTTCTTGATCATGCTGGAAGCGGTACAGAAGCTTTTGTTGGGTGGCACGTTGCAAGAGTCATTGTGGTAGAGAACATCTCTCATATGTTTCCAAGGGAACTGCGTCTGTCTTTTCTGTACTAGGGCGTCAGATGTCTACAAGTGCAGTGTGGGTTGTGCAACTTTTGCCTGGATTTTATTCTACATAGAAGTATATTTTAATGCTTGGGCAACAGTCTCTTTCCTAGCTTTTGCCTGGTTTTTTCAATGTAGAGATACACTTTAATATGTGCTGGTAAGTCTTGGTCTTTCCTGTCTTGATGTCCTCCTCATAAGGTTTGTTACACAGAGGAATCTGCTCTGTCCTTCAGCACCACCAGGCGCCTGAGAAACTGTCCTGTTCATCTCAGTGGGCTTCCAGACTAGATTCTGGTTGT
>WWET01000395.1:73153-83240 GCA_011038615.1 Limnodynastes dumerilii
GTTTTCTGTTGAAAACTGCTCCTATCACTCCAAAATGAACTCTATAAATAGAGCCCATAATGAGATTAGAGACTGCAAAGAAGAGCAACTAAAATAATGCTTTGTCTGTATCACAGAACTTACCCAAAAAGACTAAACTATACAAACATGTATAGTTTGGAGATGGGAAACGAGAGGCACTTATGAGAAACACACATATCAAGAGTTTTAAATAATGACAGGAGGGAAACAGATTGAAAGGAAGAAATATTAGACCAGGAGGGCTTTCACTTAATTTAGGTTAGTAGGGGAAGTGTGACTGACTTGTAGCCTTCCATCAGAGGAGATCGTAGAGTAAAATATATACATATAAAGGTGAAAGAAATCCTTGTCAGTGCAATGCTGGAAGGGATTTATGACAGCTATGCACTATCAATATCCCTTGTGACAGACGGGTAACCAGGACCATCATATAATGACCACACATTGCTCAATAATTTTTTTCTCTCTCTTCTAGGCGAGTGTGTCTTTTGAACCATTTTGTCAACAATCCAATAAATCCATCCATCCCATACACTGCAGCTTATCTCCCAGCCTTAGTATATACTTAAAACTAGAGATGAGCGCTGACCCCCCCATGTTTTTAGCTCTAGGTTTTGGATCTGTGTTTTTTAATTACTTAAAAAAAATGCAAAAATTATGTACTTTTTTAATATATTTTTGCTCCTGCAGCATTAACATGAATAACATTTTATTCCTAGTCACATTGGAACATTGCAAAGCTCACAAAATTGAGGTTGACTGGTACATGTGGTATATGCGGTATATTGTCTATTGGTAGTTCAGTGTGCAAACTGGGTACTACCACAGGAGTGAAGTAAAAAATCTGTCAAAGCTTAAGTGCAGTATCTGTTCTCATGTTGTTTTAGTCCCCAATTTGATGAGCTGCCTTTAGAAATAGAGACAGACAAAAATTCCTTTTAGACTGTCTCTTTTGAATAGGCAGCCATTTTTGAATTTTTTATATGAATGGCTGACCCATTCATTTTCTCTGGACAAGATGCTGACCGCTTCGGAGAGGAGAGTAACATCTCTGGGAACTTTTAGCTTTTAGTGTTTGGGGAGTCTTGGGTATATGGCTGCTGTTTCTGCCAATATAAAGCTAGTTGCACTCCTTAATGCAGGTATCACAGTGAGTGGTTACAATTAGTAGGTTAGATACTTCAATGTGACCTCTATTTTTCTGCATAGCTTCCCCTGAGTTTGCAAATAAAGAACTATCACACCAGTTATTTTTAATGTTACAGAGGTATCGGTATCATAAAGGACCAGTCCTACCTTTGAAAATCAATCTTTGACTGCAGTATATTGCAAAACGGAGAATGCAGAAGGGGACACAAATAATAATAAAAAAAAAATTACTATTAGGCCTAATACTGGCGCAGACATCACATGGAGCTGGTTCACCGCAGTAAAATCCTATCGACAACCAGCGTCCACGGATGCTTCACTCACTGCCTTGGGATCCAACAATAAAGAGGTAAGTGGAACTGGAATTACTTGAGTGGATTCTCAATGATTTCAGATGTCACACCACTCAAACACAAAGCTCCCGATATTTTTAAGGGAGCCAATCAGCAAGCTGATTTGCCTCCCTAGTCTTCGAAGCCGATGCTGTATATCTATGTACAGAGCTGCTCTGACAGCTGTGAAGGTTTACTTTAAAGCTGTCAGAGCAGCATAGTACACAGATATACAGCAGCGACTATTGCAGGGAGTAGTACAGACAGGGATCAGCCGAAACCACGCGGTGTGAAGCGCAGCTTCGGCTGATTCTTGTCTGTATTACTGCCTGCAATAGTTGCTGTTTTATATCTATGTACTATGCTGTTCTGACAGCTTTGATAGCTTCAAAGCTGTTAGAGCTGCATAGTACATAGATATACAACAGCAACTATTGCAGGCAGTAATACAGACAAATCCCTGTCTGTACTACTCATTGCAGTATCCGGTGCTGACTATAGATGTACTATGCTGCTCTGTCATCTTTGATGGTATCAAAGCAGCATAACTAGCCCTGCCCCTCCCCCACCTTTCTGCTAGGAGTATTGGTCCCAGCAGAGGAGGTGCATGGTGCTGATTACGTGACATTTCCCTAGCGGTAAATAGTCCCATTTATCGGCCCACCCTTCACTGGGACCGATAATCTCCCTACTGAATACCCAGTTTAAGATTGCTTGATTAAGTGTGTAACAGAGTAGGTATACTACAGGTAAATATTCTGATTAAAAACAGTGCAGGAAAGTTCATGTTTTTTTTTTTTAAAGTGTGTACTACTACTTGTTCCACTGCACTTTATGAAATAATAATGCTGGCCCTAGTAGTACACTGAATTTGTAGATTTATGGAAAAGTCATTACACTATCAGTGTGCATCCTGCAGAATACCTAGATGTAAAAAATAAAATTGCCATAAGGGTTGTTGGTTTGTTTTAGTTAACAGCAAGGCAGTTTAATATTACACTACCCCCCTGAAGTAGATAGATGTAGTAAGCTCATTCTCTATAGTACAGACAGCATAGTTGCAAATGTTCCCCTACAATCTTCTAGCTAAAATGTCTCCAAAACCACAAATGCCTTATAAACCCCCCTAAACACACAAGAACAATGTTCCTGGACTCTCCAATTAACAAAAAGGCTACAAAATCACGAGAGATCTCCTTTTGCAGAATCCAAAACAGCAAGATCCAACAATTCCAAGAAAATTGCGTTTTGCCTCGATTAGGGATCTGAAATTGGCGGGAAGAACCAAGCCCTTCCCATTTGACTTCATGTAATCCGAACTCCTCATCTCTACTTTAAACAATAATTTGACATGTCTGATATCAACAACCATTTATATTATTTCATTTCTAATTAATTTGTATTTGTTGTATTTCATTTTTTTTTATTGGTGCCTCTTAAAGTAAATTGATTAGCTTATGTAAGCTTGTGAGCAGGGTCCATCCAATCTGTTTGTTATTTACTACACAGTCTTGTTTTTATAATGATGGTTTAAATATTGTAAAGTGCTACAGGATAATATAGCACTATACAAGAAAAAAAAAATGACCTTATAGGCAACTTGTTGACAGGATTATTTCAAACACCTAACCTTAGCCTTGTAAATGCTAATATGCCTATTATCCAATCAGTAAGAGTTACCACAAAACAATGATGTCATCAGGTTTGCTTTTGCTGCACCTGTTTGAAGATTATGTTAAAGAAAACATCTACACCTCCTCGAAGTCTGCAATAGGGCTTCATTTAAAAGTGAATGTCCTCATCTGTTGACTATCATGGTGCCTTAGGCCACAAATGAATTGAAGTAATTGCAGCCTGTGAGCCTTGTTTGTATGTCTCCTTCAATATGTAAATGTGACAAATTTCTGATAAGCTTTACAAATCTGTACTGAACTTACTACAATAATGACTTAGAGCAGCATTGCCTGATGCTAGAACAGACTCACAGGTAGATAAGGAATAAAGTGACAATGCCAAAATTGGCCAATTAGATTGTAGCTATGCATTAGATAGTATATTCTAGAAAGGGATTGCAAATTAAGACTTTAAAAAGCAAGAATGATAAACAATTGGTCCTGTTACCCCATGCTCACACTGAAATAAAGACTCAAACAGAGTTTAAAAAGGGGATATAGGTTTATTGATTGTAATTTGATAGTTTTGTAACGGACTATAAAATTTAGGATTAACACAGGTGGCAATTGCAGGAGTCTTAAAGCAACTATGATTTTTTTTTTTTTGTGTCACTAAAGGCTCCCTCACAACCCAACCAAAACACACGGCTTCATCTCTTCACTTGCACACCTCATCATGTCGGAGGAAGCAGACCAGGACCCCGTCACGAGGCAGATGACCTAGCATTCATTAGAAGGGTGTGCCTCTGATTGACAGATCTTTCTTCCCCATGTTTTCTTCACCAGAACACACCACCTCTACTGCCAACCTTTGCCCCATCAAAAAGGAAAATTGAACAAGTTAAAAAAAAATTAAAAAAAATCTATATCCATCCATGAATTTGGTAAGGAGAGAAACTATTATTCAATAGAGGGAAATGTCAATTAGCAACAATTAAAATATTCAGTCATCGGACCCAATCCCACCCCACTAAAGCTAACCAATCAGAACAAAATCTATTTGCATTGTTCTAGAACAAACATTAACTTTGAATTGACTGATGTGGTATGAGTCCAAATCGGTCGTTTAGATGACCTTACACCCATGCTGTGCTTGGTTTTCCCATCTACTACAGTTTTTAGGAGTCTTGCAAACAGTGTCCACTTATAAGAATAATCTGCATGTGCTGTTTTAAGTGAATAAACAAAAAGAGTGCCAAATCTATCCCCAAAACAACCACTCTGAATAATCATATTTGTGTTTGTATTCATAATAAGACGCCTACATGAAAATACCACCCCCCTCTTGGCATAACCTCTAGGTCAACTTGTAGTCCTTACTCTTGGCCTGATTCACACATAAGGCTTTAAGAAGGTGTGGATAAGCATGTATCTGCACCTCAGGGGCGTTTTAAGAAGTGAGGGGGCCCTTGTGCAGGATTTGAACATGCCCCCGCTTACCCTGAGACAGGACTGTCCTGATTCACGAACCTCAAAGGGGACGGGGCCTAACTGCACTGTAAGCCCCACCCCTTTTTTGGCTTGTGAGTAGGGACAGTTCCACCGCAGGAAAAAGGGGCTCATTCGGCATCTATTTCTTCCCTCCGGAAGATCTTAGTGGGAAGAAATAGATGCTAAACGGCCCCCCTTCCCCTGCCAACCCTGGGTGCAGGATGAATGTGCACCTATCTTAAAGTTTCCTCCCCCTTATTTCATACCCTTCAACTGTACCGATTTAGTTTAACGGCCTGTACCGGCAGAAGAGGCTGTACCGACTTGTACCGATAATGGCACAGTCGGTGGTCAGCCCAAAAACTCCCCATACTTACCCTAGTGTCTGGCACTTTCTTTCTGTTTACACTGCAGCACAGCCGCTGCTGCGCTGCGGTCTAAACAGAAAGAAAATGTCAGGCGCTAGTATCCTCTGTGGTTGGGTCTGTCTGTGCATTGACGCTGACGGGGTGACGTCAGCTTCAATGTGAGGAGTCTGCAAGAGCACGCGGCAGGTGAGTATTCTCTACAATAATGATTTTTCTTTTCTTTTCTTTCTTAATTCTTTTTTTTTTTCATAATTAGGAGGCAGGAGAGACAGTGGACAAGCCACACCCCCTTCATGGATACGCCCCCCAGGTGTACCTATTTTTAAGAACCTAGAGCACCCCTATGGTCTTTCCCCTACCCCACCCTCCCACAGGCTGCCGTGACTCATCTCTTTCTAACTGCTCAAGTACATGCAGTATTTAAACATCGCACATGCCCAATCTACGTACCGAAATAGTACGTAGATTGCAGAAATGAGCGACTACGAATGCGTAGTAGCTCATTCCTTATGTCTACACACTTAAGAAGCACAAGCTTTTTAAGTGTGAATCCTGCCCCCTATCCTGATGTCATATTTATTCGTTGGGGTTTGTAAGACTCGTTAAGATGTCTATATATTACATATACAAGGCCTATGCATCAAGCAACAAAGTTTTGCCAGGAATCTGCTATAGTTATGCTTTTAAAGCCTGGTGGTAGTTGTATTTTGCCTGGTATATAATTATTTACTTCTATTAGAGGGTGAAATGAGATTATAAACAAATACCTTATTTGTTTTGTTTTTTTCTTCACAATTTTCTGGAGGACATTTATAATCTCTAGAAAGACAAACATACATTAGAGGAAAAATAGAAGTGTTATCCTGTGCTAGAGGAAAAATAGAAGGGTTATCCTCGTGTGGTGGGGGGGGGGTGCTGTTTTTGGGAGTTAGGGAGGCGGAATTCTGTCTGCTACTTGGTTGGATATGTAGTAAAGGGGTGTTTTGCTTCCTATTTGAATAGTGGAGAGATTGATATATACATGGCGCGCCAGATAAAGACTCCTGTAGCAAAGTATGCATCAGTTTAAAAAAACCTGAAACCATGAATGAATTTTTTAATTTTCTACCACAGTCAAGGAAAATGAGAGAAGAATACAATAAAGTTGAACCCAAGGGTGACCACCAAACAATGTGGTTGAAAATAGACAACAGGTAACAAAGACACTGGGTATAATTGGTTCCAAGCAGGACCAGCGAAGGGGAAAGGGGAGTTGGACGGCAACTGTGATGGGCCCTGAGGTTGACAGGAACTTCTGCAATCCACTGATTCAGACACTATTGAGGAGGGATGGGGGGCCCCCAATAACATGCGTCTCAGGCCCTATGATTTCTGTTGCCAGGCCTTATTCCAAATGAATTGGGTATGTTTGCTAAAAGTTGCTACTAGTACTGTTTGTATGCTGTAGGTGAGAGAGCAGCCCGAAGGGGTTATACGAAACAGAGTGTAGAAGCTACACTTATCTAATGTCCAGTGTAGTAGGGTAAGGGAAATATGTTCTGATCATGAAAAGTAGCACAGTGGTTCAAAGTCAGTTGATGAGAAGGCAAATGCTGCTATGCCAATGAGTTGAAGAGGCACAAAAATAATGGTTCCAGATGTAAGACACTCCAATTGTATAAATAATGGAACTTAATAGGTAAGGTTGGATTGCTGGGCTACATTTGTAATGTTGTTTTCAAAATGTTTAATGTAGAAGCTATACGTGTGGGGCACGTATTATTTAAGCGTGGAGGAATGCAACACCCTGAAAATGTATAAAGTTATGGGGTGAAACTTTTTGTATGATAGGGTGGGAGTGTTCTCAATAGGGGTTTGCATCTTTGGTACATGTGGTCGGTTGCTAGGCAATCACTCAACAACGAGGACACCTGTTAGCACATGGAGTGGTCAAATGGCTTGAGGAACAGTCAGTTGATGGGAGCAGTTGGTGTCAGAGTCGGTTGAGAGCTTGGCTAGTGAGGAGATCAGGCATAGTTGAGGAGAGTGATGCTTTAGCTAATTAAAGAGAGGCTGAACCTGAGCTTTTAGAAGTCTGGCTAGTGAGAGAGAAACCGATGTATGGGTGACAGTGGTCCAGTGTCAGATGGTGTCAGAATTAGTCAAAGGCTGTATCAGTCTGAGGCAGTGTCTGTCAGAGGCAATAACAGTCGGTGATCTAGGTCCACTCAGTGGCAGCGTATGTCCGGTGGTGGTGAACCAGGTCCAGTTAGTGGCCATGATGATACACAGAGGGCACTCTTGGTATAACGGCAGATAAAAGGGGTCCTCATTATCGGGCACAAGCGGAGTGGAGTAAAGGGACAAAAGAAATTCTTTTTAAAGCTGAGATATTTTCCTTGCTGTTACCACGAAATTTATATTAATGTACATTCTAAACTCTTTTCTTTCCTTTTAAGGATTTATCTGATGAAAAAAGGACTTTATAAAGCTATTTAGTGGTTTAATCTATATCTAATGTAGGTTGGGTAAAGTAATTTTCTTTTATTATTTGTTACAATTTTAAGAAAAACGGATTGATTGTTGCATGTCTCATTTCACGATTGTTATTTGTAAAGATTGCAATTCTCATTTTGTATCCTTTAAATTTCTTTGAAAGAATCTCTAACATCTAAAAAGTAAAATAACTTGATTCAGTAAATTAATTTAACTATTTTACAAATTTGTGTCAGCCTCTTTTCTCCGAGTTGTCTCCACTCGCTTGAATTTTACGTTCCACAATCTTCACTTACATGTACTTGACCCCAATCATTTGGGTCATCACACAAGTAACAACTCTTAACAAACATACCCCCTTCACTTTACCAGTTGTCTATTTTCAACCATTGTTTGGTGGTAACCTGTGGGTTCAGCATCATTGTGTTTATTTATTCTGTATGCCTCTTATTTTCCTTGATCGAATGTGGTAAAAGCAAGATTTAATAGATTCATAATACACGCTTTGCTGTCATGCCGATAGATCGCTCTCTCTAAACATACATTAGAGACTGTGCCAACAAGAGCACCTAAAATGGAGCATGACATGAATACCAAAAACGACCAGCAGGAAAAAAAATATATATATATTGTTTGGAGCAGAGAAGATTGTTCAGATGTGACAGGGATGTTTAAGCACAGGTACATGCACATGCACTGAAACCTGAAATGTTAGGTAAGGGTAATAGATTCATGAAATAGCCTCCTACTACATGTGGTAGAAGTAAATACAGTAGCATAAAATAAAATGGCAAATTTGATTGGTCAAGTAATTCTTAAATATATAAATAAATTTTTTTAAAATTAATATTCTGTATTTTTTTGTCTAAATGAACTCACTCATGATTCTAAACCTCAATTTAAAATTAAATAAATACAGCATGCTGCATAAATTGTGTGCTCAGGGTTCAATAGTCACACACCACAGGTTATTTGGGGTGTGTGTCCGCAGCAAGAAAATCGGATTTAGATTGCATATGGCTCGAAGAGGCATTACAATTGATCCACGGAGCACTAATAGCTCCGTGGTCATAACGGTAATAAAAAAAAATAGAAAAAAATAAGATAAGTATAGGAAAAAGGGACATCTGAAAAAGAACTTTTGGATGTCCCTTTTTCAAAATTGAGAGTTTTGTTCCGGAGAGTGTAACCAGGTTATTTGATGGGGAACAACAAAATTTCCTACTACTAGAATAGTACCAGAAGTAAACGTTCACAGCTTCTGGCTACCATTAAACCCCTCATTAATTACTGGATACATAGTAACCCATAAACTTTGTTTTTATTTCAGATTCACATTCCAGTGGTCGCAACAAGTGTTTTACTTTTCGCTTTAGTACCATTGTAGATTATTACAGCAATAATATTTCTATATGATGAATAGGTTTGTGTAAGAAGGAACATAAATAGGCCTAGCTCCCCAGACAATATAGAATACTTTATCAACACATACATAAATGGGAGGTTTAGTTGCTTTATCAAGTTAAATTTGCCTACCTAGGATCAAGTCATCTTCTGTAGGTGAGGGGCAGAATTTCAGACTAAATATTTGATATAACTTGAAGTTACCTCACAGAAAGGTTAGTAGATAAGAGGCTCTTCCAGGACATACGAGGCTCTTCCAGATGTGGAAGGGGCTAATACAGTAGAGTAATTTAAACATGCTTGGGATGGACATAAGGGTACTCTTACAAAGAGCCAAGGATCAAAATAGGTTTAAGATTACCAGAGGTAAAAAAAAAATATAAAAATAAATAAATAAAAAATGGGCAAACCAGTTGGGCCTAAAGACTTATCTGCCCTCAAATTACTAGATCTATTTAAAAAATTTTTTTATAATAAATAAAAGCTACAAGGACAAAATTATTCACAATATTCCTGCTCACAGTGAAAATGGTGCAAGTCTTTTTTTGGGTGACCCATTGTAAGAGTGTCTCCTTTGGAAACATTTGAGAGAGGTACTCACCACCTCTCTCTCTTTTCTGTACAGGGCGTCAGATGGCTGCAAGTGCAGCGTGGTTTTGTGCAATTTTTGCCTGGATATTTTTTTCTATGTAGACATACATTTTATTATGCGCTGGTAACAGCCTTGGTCTTTCCTGGCATGACATCCTCCTCATAAGGTTTGTTATGCAGAGCAGTCTGTCTTCTCCTTCAACTTCACCAGGCTCCTGAGAAACACTGTCCTTCCTTTTAGGTGGCTCCTTCAAACTATATTCCATATATTATATTTGTTTTTGATGTTGAAGGACGTTTGTTTTCAATCCAAGATCGAAGGAACAAAGAAAACTGGTTTAATGTTATTTCTGAAAGCACACGAGTAGAATACAGTTAAATATTTAAATCTAAAACATGAATTTTATATAGACATCTAGTTAATAGTACCTCCCTATGTTTTTCACTGCAAAGTTAACTTCTTTTGCAAGCAATTTTATGCTACTTAGGTTTATGCTTCTCTGAAATATTTCACAGTGGGATTACATACATAGAAAAAAACAAAAAAAAAAAAAAAAGGGTATGTATGAAGGTAGGTATATAATATAATATACCTACCTTCATACATACACTTTTTTTTTTCTATGTATGTAATCCCACTGTG
>WWET01000395.1:85113-115256 GCA_011038615.1 Limnodynastes dumerilii
GACTTTATAGCCCAATTAACAAAAGAAGAGACTAGATGGATTTACAATCTAGGCACTCTGACACCCAATGATCTCAATATAGACCTGGATCTTGGCAGCTTTCTATATGCACAATAGCCATACATATAGTAGATGAGATACTTTTGCATCCATGCTCCTCCTCCCACACCCATTATACCTATGGCTGCTGGTTCTATTACTTGACATATACAGTTATTTTGTTACAATATTTGACTGATTTGATTTATTTGTTTTATTTACTTAGTTTCACGCCATTATTTTTTCAAAATATTTTCAGTTTATTTCATCCCACTTCATTGATGTACTTTGCCTTGCCTTCATCAAACTAACACTTAATTATCACGGACTTATGAACTGTGCTTGAGCTTTCAAGCCTGTGAGCACCCGCCCACCTATATTCCTTCACCAATCACTCCATGTATATGAGAGTGAGTGCCTGGCTAGAATCACTGCAACCGAATGGTATCTGTATCCCTGACGAAGCCCACCTTGGGGCGAAATGCATAGGATTTGTGGCCACACCACAGAGATCTCTGTATTCTTGAAGCCCAGCACCGTTCAGAGTAGCGCCATCCCCTGTAGTGCACATAGGGTTAACGTACGCCAGCTAGCTACAGCGTCCCTTACTACGGAACCAGAGGAAATGCTAGTACTGCGAGGTATCCACCCAACCCGGATCACCCACACAGCTTTCCCTCATCTTGGAACCGGACGCATCACTTCCAGGAGGAAAGAAAGGGACCTCCATTTCACACTATATCTGGACAGTATTTGGAAAACTTTGCTACGAACTGCTACAGCATTGAATGTTGCTTATTTCATTGGACCTTTAACACTCACTATACGCATCAGAGGTATATTGCTCCTTTATGTGGACTATTTATTGGCGTATCAGTACTTGTTTGCATGTGTTTATTATGACAGTACTACATAGTATCTGCTGCATGTATTTACCTTCTGCTTTTATTATAGTTAATTACATTTTTTCTTCTTTTTTTTTTTTTTTTTTTTTATATATAAGCCTTATTGGAGCGCCAGTACACTCCATACTTAAGCTGGCCACACACTAGAGTGATTATCGCTCCCAGCATGTGGCTGCCAATAAACGGGACGATTTCCCCCTGGAGAAAGGTCCTGATATCGGCACCATACACTTCCACAGGCTGGATTGATAATCCTGGCAGGATAGACTTGCAGCTAGCCTGTTGGCTGCAGTCTTCTCTGATTGGCTGGGTCTCTGGAGACCCATTCAGCTGCTAGCCTATTGGCTGGCTGAAGTTTCTCAGTGACAGGTTGCTAGCGATAAACGATAATTTTTATTGCAAACCACCCGATCAGATTATCTGACGGCAGCCATTTTTTTTTTGATTATCGGCCGTTTCAGTAAATTATCGGCACCACACACACTAGAGCGATAATTCGGCCAATCCACGATAATTGCTAAATCGGCACGATAATCACTCTAGTGTGTGGCCAGCTTTACTCTGACATTTTTGTTTAAACCACATTGCTAGATCTTTAAGGAATTTTCTTCCACAAACTAACTATTGTGTCATAGAAGTATATTGAATTAAAATCCTCTTCAACCTGGTTTTAAAGATTTTTTTTACATTTTAAGAGTAACAACATTTCTTAGTAGTATTTATCTATAATAGGCATGTGAAAATTGGAAGAAAAAAAAAGGGGAAAAGGAAATTGAGAGATTGCAGTTTAATACAAGCTGAGCAATAAGTATTATTGTACTTGCACTACAGAGTAATGGGTTGTTGTATATGGGTATTATTGTTACATTATATTCATTGTTTAAATTATTGCTGATAATTTTCCCACACTCTACCATTAGTTGATCTTTCTTGACAAATTATTATCTATTAAGTACTGTATATACATATAAGGGGAAAGTGTTTTATTCCAGTGCAATATACAGAGAAAATGAGGCTTAAAATAATGTCGATTGTATGTTAATAGTTATCTCCCAGTGCTAGTAATTACTATTGACTTGGCTTATGCCTGATATGTGTTCAGAATAACATAGGACGGGATCCAGACTCCAGCATGCTTTATGTACATGCAGGGGTCTGTCCATCCAACAGAGAGGTGAGTGAACGCCCTCTGTCACTCCCCTCTATTGTGTGGGCTTTATGTCAGCTTACGCTGTCTGATCTGCACAAGTGTGGGATACCCATCCCACACTGTACAATTAGCATGCTTCCCCCACCCACTTTAACAGCGGCCCATTTCCTAACAGCGGCCCATTTCCTAGGAACGCCCATTTCCTAAGAAAAAAGTTCAGTACGACACTAACACTAGCGTAACATCTGGAGAGCACATGCGCCCTCCAGTCAAATCAGGCCGCTTACATACTTTGCGTGCATTAGTGGCCTGGTGTACTCAAGTCAGGATCCAGTCCATAGTAATTAATCAGTTTGGTTTTGTTGGTATTAATTACATAAGCCAATTGATTGGCCTTATTTAAAACAGGGTATACTTTTTTTTTTTTTTTTTTTTAAACGCAACCAAAAGGGTTCCAATTTTTTTATGTAAAAATCAGATGCAAAAAAAATGAGAAACACTGTGGATGCATTATTAAAATAGAATCAAATGCGGCATACAGGTTTAACTAACTCCAACGTGATATAGGATGTGCAATAGGCATCCATAACATGATGAAGATTAATGGAATGAAAACCCAATTCATGAACAGATGAAAACACCAAGAAGAAAACATACGTTTCAAGGATTGCGATTTAAAACACAATGTTACGCAAATCTCAGTGTTGAGACCTGTTCATGAATTGATTTTCATTCCATTAATATTTTCCTTCCGTGTTATGGATGCCTGTTGGATGAGGATATTAAGGTGTGCCTGCCCCTACGATCTTGCACCTCCTAGATCAGGTTGGAGTTTTAGTTTTAACCTGTATGCCGCATTTAATTGTATTTCAATAACACATCCACAGTGCTTCTCCTTCCTTCCATTTTTTTTTTATCAGAGCTCCATTTAAAAAGTCTTCTAGGCACCCTGTAGACATTATTATTAACAGTTTCACACACTTTATGTAAATGCAGATATGCAGAGTAACCACTCAAGAAGAGTTACCACAAAACAGGATATCTTTTGTTGCAACAGTCAGAAGTTTGTTATGGGAAACAACAACTCCTCCTACTAAGAACACTGCAATGGAGGTGTCTTGTAGAACGGAATGTTCTCAGCTGGTGACCATTATAATATTGGCTTAGGCTAGATCTTTTAAAGCTTATTAACCTTGTTTGATCACATTTACACGTTGATGGAGACATACAAAGCACAGTAACTATACTAATGCCTTAAACATAACAAAATTGAAAGCAAAAATGCTTTAAATTTGAATGTAGTTTCCACGCAAAACAGTACATCCATATTTCTCCAATTCAGAATTATTTTTTTTGCCAAAGAACCACTTCAAATCTATTGCATCAAAATACTCCATTCATAGGGAAACTTTTACTAAATGGGGAAAACTTTGTTTACAGGAGATAAAGACCGTATGCTTCTGCATCCCCGATCGTCGGCCCGCTCTAATGAACGCAGGCCGGCTGATCACTGTATTTAATAAGTATCGGCACAGATTTTAACAGTCCGCGCCTATACTATATATAGAAAAATAACTTTGAAGATGGCATTAGTGAAAGTATTTCAGCTGTCTCCTCATATACCCCTCTATTCCTCCCCCTAATACCTGTTAGGAGGAAAGGGGGGCAATTATAGGGAGACCTATGTCTATTAAATAAAAAAAGTGGGTTTTTTAAATAATTTTTTTCATTTAAAAAAAATAAAAAATCCGTAATTCAAATATATATTTTGCCCACCGTTATCACCAATAGTGTTCCTTGTTCATGTGAACAAGGAACACCAATGGGTATTCTGGTGGGCAAAAGTTGGGAAAATAAAGTGAAATAAAGAGTTAAACTTACCTTCCTTCTCACTGAAGTTAAAGTCCTGGTGCATGTGCACTGTAGCAAACTTTTGGGACTTAAAATTTTTTATGTCCCAAAAGTTTGCTACCGCACATGTGCCGGGACTTCCTCTACGAGTGGGACTGAGAACCTCCAGCAAAAGACCCACAGTCCATCGCAGGACTTCGCTGGAGGGTTAAGCACTGGTAAATGCAGGGAGCGAATTGTCCAGGCTCACTGCAAGGCGCAGCGAGCCTGGATTACTTAAACAGCGCTCTCTGCGCTGAAATTAGTAAGTGGACCCCATATGAAACACACCCACTTGGCATGAGGCCCAATTCTACATGTGACCCCTGGTTTCTGTCTATCTTGTGTCAGATTTGTTTCTGTTTAGAACAGTTGTCATGTCTGCTGGTATGGTATTAAATATAACATGCATAGGCAACCTGTGGCACTCCAGGGGTGAGATTTACTAAACTGCCAAAAAGTGGAGCTGTTGCCCCTAGCAACCAGATTCTAGCCGACATTATCTAGTATGCAATGGTGAAGGGAGTTAGGATTTCGTTGGTTGTTATGGTCAATATCTACAATTTTCATTTTCTGCAGTTTATTAATTCTAGCCCCAGATGTTGTAAAACTGCAGATTAAGAAGAGTGGGTAGTAACAAGTATCCAGCACTTCATACATGAGAAGGGAGTGACAGGGAAATTTACTCCCTTCCCATGTGCAGACTTACAGATCCTAGTGTATATGGAAAACACGCAAAGCTCTGGATCAGGCCTTTTCTGTTAATGTTGTTTATTGATTTTAATACAGGCAGGCCCAATAACTATTCACATTGCACAAAAAGTCATCAAGCAAAGTGGTGGGCCAGATCCAGAACCGAAAGCGTCCTTCGATCTGACCTCCGGAAACAGAGATCCACTATATAGCTGTGTGATACTAAGAACACTCCCCTCACAATTAAGGCAGGGTCCTGCTCTTGCAGTAACCATAACATGTACGTTCCAGCTCCACTTAAAATGGGGCTAGTGTGTGTAATGGAGGATCATACATAAGGGCTTAGCAAAAGTAATATAGTGCCTCCCAACATGTGGACATGCTTTAAGTATGCCACCAAATCCCACTTCTTCTCAGATCAATTTTCACTACAGAAATCTGGATCCTGAAATTCCAGATCCGTGCTGAAGTCTGTAGTGTGAACATTGGGGTATCTTTCCCAGCATGCAGCACACCATCCCAACTAAAATCTGGATAGAGTCTGGTATCACTAAAGTTTTTGAAAGAGCAAGGAGAAAAAAAAAATAAAAAAAAAAAATGATAAAGTATATCTGGGTGCACTCAATCATTAGTGTGCCCCTAATTCTGGGTTTATTATAATTGAAACATTTATGCAAGAATATAATCTGGCCTAATATTCCAAAAAATGGTCAACCATAGAGTCGCTCACTGAATGCCAGTGAAATATAAAATAAAAAAATAAAAGTGAATTATGTGTTGTGTTATTCGCTTTTTTATTTTTTCTGTGTTTTTATAGTTCGCTGGCATTCAGTGAGCGACTATGGTTGACCATTTTTTGGAATATTAGGCCATATTATATTCTTACATAAATAAATGTTAAGTTTAAATTATAATTATCCCAGATTTAGGGCCACAGTGATGATGATTTGAGTGTGCCCAGACACTCATCTCTTTTTCTTGGCTCTCATATTGGTTAAATGAGGGCTGCACCTATGGAATAGGGATCACAGTATAAAATTACACAATAAATATGGATATAAAAAAATAAAGATATTGATATAACTAAATATTCATGCAGAATTTCCCTTCTATATAAATTCTTTTCATCATTATTGACCTATTCCAAAAAAAATTACAACCAATTAAAATGAGCGCGGCTTCAAATTCTCAAAAATAAATAATCTTACGATTACTTGTCAGATTTCTCAGAGAGAATTTATCACAGTTGGTTTGTAAAGGATCATGCAAAAATTCTGTAGGTTCTAAATTTGTATAGTCTATGAGAAATACAATCGAGGTCACCTACAAAAGCTAAAACACCTCATACATTTTATTGTAACAGACACAGCCAGACCCAGGTCATATATTAGAGCGATGATTGGCTCAATCGTCCACCTTCTGCTGGGACCGGTAATCCTAACAGAAGAGGGAGGCACTCACTGATGGAGTCTTAGCTGATTTGCTCACTTTAAGTGTTTCTGTAAGAGAATTTCTGGTATGTTGGCCTTTAAAAAATTATTCATGCCCACTAAGTACAGCGATTCTTTCCCTGGTGGTAAAGCTTCCTGTTTAACTGGCCCACCTCCTGCTGGGATCAGTAATTGCCTCAGTGCATGGCCACCTTAACACCATCATCTGACATCATTGATTTATCAATTTCTCATAAGAAACATATACCTGACTGCATCACTACCTCTCACTGTGTTGCATAAAGAGAAGAGATCTGGGATTCCTTTTGTGCAGTCATGTAACCCTACACTGTCACTGTATGTGAATTAAAACAAAAATGCAATGTGCCAAAAAGATCTGCAACACATTTTAGATAACTCAATCTCCTGTCTTAAGTTTGTAAACTTTAATTCACAATTGATTTGATCTATGAGACAGGTAAACAGCAGTATACACTTGTTTCATTTCTGAAGAACCCAAAAGGGGGATTATAGTTTTATTGGT
Organism: Limnodynastes dumerilii; assembly: GCA_011038615.1. Classification (NCBI taxonomy): domain Eukaryota; kingdom Metazoa; phylum Chordata; class Amphibia; order Anura; family Limnodynastidae; genus Limnodynastes; species Limnodynastes dumerilii. The sequence goes on from WWET01000395.1 coordinate 91,765, forward strand.
ACAATGTTGGAAACACCTTCAACAAATGCTCTCCTTGGACATAAGTAGCACCCCAATTTATGATGGATTTGGATTTGGATTCAAATTCAAAGCTTTTTACTTCTATTCTCTTCCCAATCTTGTGCAAGGATATTTTTGTTCTTTTTATGAATTTAGATCATTGGTACAGAACACAGTATTCTGTTGTGGTAGCTCTATCTTCAAAAGGACATAATTAATTAGAGACAGCAAGATGATAAACTGGAACAGTGCATGATCTGTGTCACAGAACATACCCAGAAACACTAAATGATCAAACATGTATAGTTTGAAGCCGAGAAAGTAGAGGGACTTATGAGTAACACATACATCAAGGGATTTAAATAGATACAGGAGGGAAGAAATGAGCCTTACTAAAATGGTGGAGCAAAATATATACATATAAAGGGTGAAAGTGCAATCCTGAAAGGGATTTGAGGCTCAATGTCCATTAAAGGTTTAAAACTTATGACAGCTGCACACTTTGCAATATGCCTTGTGATAGTCAGGAAACCAGGACCATGAGTGCTCAATAATTTGGGCTGTCTCCATACTGTCCTAGGCAAGAGTGCCTTTGAAAGATTTTGTCAGCAATCTGACAGATCCATCCATCCCATACACTGCAGATTATCTCTCAGCCTTTAATATTTACCCATATATATTAATAAATATTTATATATCTAGGATATTTAAAACCCTTAAAATATATATGTACATGGTTGAAATGGAGATTTATTAGATCAAGAGGGCTTGCACTGAAATGAGGTTAGTAGAGGTGATGGGAGGAAACCGTGCCTTATTGAAATGGCAGTGCCTATGTTTTCTAGCCTTCCATAAGAGGTGGTAGTTGCCAATATGGTAAAAGTATATATACAAAGATGAAAGTGATCATTGTGCCAGTGGAATATTGAGAGGGATTTGAGGCTTGACACTGTCCATAAAAGGCTTACAATTTATGACTGTTATATAACAGGAACATCACAGTGACCACACATTGACCAATAATTGGGCCATCTGCTTACTGTCCTAGGAGAGGGAGTCTTTGAGCCATTTTGGCAGCGCTCCAACAAACCTGTCATCCCATACACTGCAGTTCGTCTCCCGGCATTAGTAAATACTTAAAACAATTAATACATTTCTAAATACCCAACTTTCCTAATAACAAGGCCGCCATCAAGGTGTGTGTGTGTGGGGGGGGTTGGAGAGAAAGCCTGGGCTATTGTCCCCAGGGGCCAGAGCTGATGGGGGGCCCCACCAATTGTTGTTAAAGCAAGCAGATCTGCAGTGGTGTCCCACCCCTATAAGATATCACCAATGAAGTCACATAGGACCGGGGCCCTTTGTATTTGTTGTTTTTTGCGTGTTTAGTATTTGTGGTGCCTTTTAAAGTATATGGATTAGCTTATGCAAGCTTGTGAAGAGGGCCCCCCCAGTTTGCTACACCGTCTTGCTTAGAATGATTGTTTAATAATTGTTAAGTGCTAAAGGATGTGATAGATACATAAAAGAAAACGGTTAATGAAATTAGGCTTTCTAGGTATCCTGTAGAAGTCATTATCACACACCTCACTTTAACCATGTAAATGCTAATGTACATATTACGCAATCAGTAAGAGTTACCACAGAGCAATGATGTCATCAGGTTCTCTTTTGTTGCACCTGTTTGGAGATTATGTTAAAGAAAACATCTACACCTCCTCGAAGTCTGCAATAGGGCTACATTTAAAAGTGAATGTCCTCATCTGTTGACTATCATGGTGCCTTAGGCTGTAAATGAATTGAAGTAATTGTAGCCTGTGAGCCTTGTTTGTACATTTCCTTCAATGTGTAAATTTCTAATAAGCTTTACAAATCTGTACTAAATCTTGCTACACTAATGACTGAGAGCAGCATTACCTGATGCTAGAACAGACTCACAGATAGATAAGGAGTAAAGTGACAATGCCAAAAATGGCCAACTATATGTATGGTAGCTATGCATTACATAGCACGCAGTTCTCAACCTTTTTCCAGGGTATACAAGTTTATCACTATGGAATCAGGACATGTAGCTCTTTGCAGATCATGTGGACATACTTTTTTTCCCTTGCATTTTTAAAGGTGGTTTTAAAGTACATTCTCTGCATAATCCATTTATTCTTCTAGATACTGTATTAAGTATATAAAGGGCTAAACGGATTATGGTATTGCACCTGCTTAAAGTTCAAGGACTATTATTATCATCGTTTATTTATAAAGCACCTCAAGGTGGCTGCAGCGCTGTACAAAGTACAGTACAGACATACAGGGCAGGGATGGACAGCATAGTACACAATATACAGTACAGACATACATAGTACATAATAAAATACAGCATAAACATTAAAAAAAAGTAAAGCAAGCACAGGCAGTAAGGCAAAATGTGAGGTGTCAAGCTTGACAGATCAGTGAGGAGGGGATAGAGTGCAGTGAGAGATTTAAAGGGAACAACCAGGGACGGGGTAACAGCTGCTACCGCCTAACAAGCTTGCCCAGTTGCCACAAGTACCACTAACGATACTAGTACCACTGGTTAAAAACCCTAATATAGTATAGAAAGTGATTGCAAATTGAGACTTAAAAGAGTTTCTACTAGTTTTCATGACACAACAGCACGTGCGTTTTTTATTTAATGAAGTGTCAAATCCATCCCCACACTCTGAATAATATTTACATTTGTAGTTATAGTGGCCGATTCAGAGATGCACTTCCACCTGTACAGCTCAGCTAAACCATTTTTCAAAGTAAGGGGTGTTAATTAAAACAATTTTGCATGCAGGGAAAATACATTACTTTTACACATAGAACTACAATACTGCATAGCTTCATGTTTATTCTGTAAAATAGAGCTGAGCTAAGAATCCGCACCTCCTAATTTTAATTCTGCGTCCCCCTTGCAATTCAACATGGTATTGCTCAGGTCTACACTTGCACCTAAATAAAAAAGGTGGAAGTGCAACTCTGAATCAGCCCCATAATGTAAAACGCCTACATGAAAATCCGTACTGCTTAGCACAAGACTTAGGTCTACTTTTTTTTTTTCCTGATGTCAGATTTATTTGTTGGTGTTTATAAGAATTAAAATGTAACAACATTTCCTCCTAATATATATAGCTACAGCAGTTAAACATTCTCAGCTACTGCCTACTGGTCACCACTAAACCATAAACCTTGATTTTTATTTCACATTCTATTAGTCTCCACAACTGGGTTTTAAAACTGTTCACCTTAATACCATTGTAGATGCATACAGCAATAGTACCTGGATCCAAACATTTATATATGATAATAGATTTACAGGTAGCAAGGAACAAAACCAGGCCCAGCTCCCCAAACACTATATAATACTTTGCCAGTGTGTACATAAAAGGAAGGTTTACTTTACAATATAGTTCTATTGAGTTAAACTCACCTACCCAACATCAAGCCACCCTCTGTAGGTGAGCCCTCAACTTCCAATATGTTTGATCAGAATGTTAGTGGTAAAAGAATTCCTCCATTTTAAATAGTATGCAGTAACCATGTTGAGGAGGGGTCAGGCACTCAAAGCAATTAGTAACTACCAGGTGACTTTAACCCATTATACTGTGGCAAAATTGTGAATTAAACCACATTTTTATGTATGTGCTCACACAGTAATATATATCATTTGTTGTGGAACAATTACACAGTAATAATTTGTTTTTGTTCAAGTAATAACGTTTCCATTTATATAAACATTTGTACACATTTATTATGTAGTAATAGAAGTGAGGTCGGTGTTCACTGGTTATTAATGAAAAGTTTTCTTTGACCCCTTCCCAACATGGCTGCTCTATACTTTCTAAAATGGAGGAATTGTTTCACCACAAACATTCTGAACACAAAGGTGAGATTAATCCAGTATAGGAATATTTTGAAATAATTCTGTTTAAGTATATTCTGACACAGTGTTATATATGGCTTAGTATAGAGCACTTGGCTTATTTTGTTCCTTGTTATTTACATAGTGGTCATTTTTTTGTCTTTGCAGCAAATGAAGTGCAGTCACTGGCCTCTAATTATAGGTTTATGGATAATCCTATCTGAAAACTGGGCAGTTTGTGTTACTTGGTACTTTTCTATTAATGATTCATCATTTACAAACATGCCATAATTATTCAATGTGCCACTGTTATAAATGGTTGTTTCCAAAACTATATAGGGCTTATTTTAAGGTTTTAAATGCATAACAAATATACAACAGGTAACTCCAAGAGCACATAAGTGTAAACACCTGGGGGATGATCCAGGGCTGCACTTACAACTGCAGTTAAGCAAAACCAGGTTACAGGGGGAGTGGAGCAAAATTTAAACTGTGAAAACAAAATGAGAATTGAGAGGTGGGACTGGATTCAGAGTTTGGAAGTAAGGGTAAAACAGGTGCAAATGTACAGCTCGGCTAAACCATTTTGCAAAGTGAGGAGGTGCAAATTAATCTTAATTTGTTAACATGCAGAGAAAATACATTTCTTTGCAGACAGGACTCAAAGACTGCAGAGCTGTATGTTTAATCTATGAAATAGAGTTGAGCTAAGAAACTTCACCTCTTAGTTCTAAATCTGGTTCACAATTTAAAATTGCCTTCCCTTGCAGTTCAACGTGGTATTGCTAAGGTCTACACTTGCACTTAAAAAAAATATGTGTAAGTGCAACTCTGAATCAGCCCCCTAGTGTGCATACTCCATCTACAAAATCACATATAGCCACTGTACCAATATCATAATTCTCCAATAGAAACAATATACAAAACACTGTATCAAAACGTTGCAATTAAAAAGTACTATGACAGGGTCAGGAAAAGATATAGCTTGTGGTATATAATGTAGCAGATAATGTGATGGGCACCATAGTAATCTGATCCTAATAAGTCCCTTGCAAATTAAAAATAAAAGCAAAATAATAATGCTATACTTTAAGGTGGCTTTGGGGCTGATTCAGAGATGCACTTACACCTTTTTTTAGGTGGAAGTGTACAGCTCGGATAAACCATTTTTCAAAGTAAGGGTTGTTTATTAATTTAAAAAAATTTGCATACATGGAAAATACATTACTTTTACACATAGAACTAAAATACTGCATAGTTTTATGTTTATTCTGTAAAATAGAGTTGAGCTAAGAAACTTTACCTCCTAATTTTATTTCTGGTTTTACAATTTAAAAGCTGCCTCCCCTTTGCAATTCAACATGGTATTGCTCAGGTCTACACTTGCAGCTAAAAAAAAAGGTGGAAGTGCAACTCTGATCAGCCCCTTTATGTTTAATCTGTAACTTAGTGTTGAGCCAAGAGTGGCACTTACATCTTTTTTTATTAGGTGCAAGTGTAGACCTGAACAATACCATGTTGAACTGCAAGTGGAGGCAAATTTACATTGTGAAACCAGAATTATATTTAAGAGGTGAAATTTCTTAGCTCAACTCTATTTTATAGAATAAACATAAATCTATGCAGTATGTGAGTTCTATGTGTAAAAGTAAAGTATTTTCCCTATGCAAGACATTTTAAATTAATTAGCGCCCTTATTTTAAAATATGGTTTAGCTGAGCTGTACACTTGCACCTTTTTTACCCTTACTCCTAAACTCTGAATCAGCCCCTAGGGGAGGAAATTTTTCTCTCTTTGACTGCCCACCTGTAAAATAGCAATTTTAAAAGGCATTTGTCCTAATATCAGTTTAATTTATCTCAATAATCGCTAGCTATCATGAATTTTGAATGACCTAAAGAAAAATTATGTTTTATCCAATAAATAGGTGGCCATTTCTACTGTTGGCGGTTTGTCTATGAACCCCCAAATCTCTTTTCTGCATAATGCTATACAGTATGTGAGTTATATGTGCAAAAGTAAAGTATTTGGCTTGATGCACCATCACCCTTCTCCTATTTACAGTGGATCACTACATCCAGCTCCATCTTGCAAACCCTTCCCTGATTGCATTTTTACCATGTATTGGGCATGATTGATGTACTCTTGCACCTGTTTTGCCCTTACTCACATATTCTGGATCAGCCCCCTGGTGTTTAGCAGTTAGCATTTTCTTTTACAGGTAAGCAACGTACAGCATTTACAGACAGTATACTGACATCAATTAAATTACTTTGGAACACGTAATTTTATAAAGTCCAGATACCAAGACAGATTGCTTCTTGAGAAATTGCAATGTACATACGGTAATACTGTTTAGAAGTTTAATTCCAAACTTAAATACAGACTATATATTATATAAGTAAAATGTCAATTATATATGGTACACTTTAATGCCAGAACAAATAAACACAATAGAACCTAAACCATTTATAGTAGAAATAAAAAGTGTTATGTTTAAATACATATTAGTAGATTTTTTTTTTTTTACAAATTTGTAGTGTTTGGAGGAAATTAATCAAGGGAATAAATGAAAGTTGAAAAGTAGAACTTAACTAAATATTCTTCTTGTTTTCAATGTTTATTGATAGTCTTGGAGTAATACAATGGGGTCACCTACTGAGAATATTCATTAACACACCCACTGCCATTTAGAGGCATCGGAAGCTACAACACCTCATGCCTCATACATTCTAACAAAGACACACCTGAATCCGAGTACCATTCAATGACCACCGTCTGTGGGTTTTGATTTATGGACTGGATTCAGAGTATCGGATCCGTGTGAAAATCACGCGGATGCGATGCTTTTTTTTCTAAATTGCGCATGCGCAAAAAGCGCAAGGAAGTCATATTGCTGGCGGAGTTTATGGTTTCCGCCAGCATACGATTCCGTCTGAAAAAAAGGTGTGTGTCAGGATATTTAAATGAGAAAAGCTCTGCTTTTCTCATTTAAATATTCCGTGCACACCAGACCGGTGGATGCGAAACAAGCCCTACGCTTCCAGCATCTCAGAGATGGTGGAAGCGTAGGGGCAGCTCACCGGAGCGGAAAAAAAACCAAAACCCTTTTTTCCCTCCTCTCTAAAATTAACCCCTTCTCCGCCTGCCCGCTGCCGAAACATATTTTAAAAAATAACCCCTTCCCCCCGCCTGTCCCACCGTAACCTATGTATGTTTTTTTTTTTCTAAATGGCCATGTGTACTGATTTTTGTGCAGGGCATGCTGCTGATAGTAGTACTACAAACACAAGCATGCCTTGTCATTCATGGGCATGCTTGTGCTTGTAGTTCCACGAGCGGCAGTATGCCCTGTCGGCCTGTACTGTATTTATTTATTTTTTTAACATAGGTTGCGGTGGGGCGGGGGGAAAGGTTTTTTTTTAAGATAGGTTGAGGCGGCGGGCAGCCGGAGAAGGTTTTTTTTTTTAACTAATGCTTTAATTGCTCCGACCGGTTTTTTAGAAGTCGGATGTGCCTTGCACATCCTCATACTACTCTGAACAGCACCCTACGTGCTATTCAGAGTGGGCTATAGGATGCATGAAAGCGCATCCTTGAATAGCCTGTGGTCAAATTAGTATGTGCGATTCCGCATCACACATGCACGGACCTCTGAATCCGGTCCTATCTGTTTATGTTTCTGCCCCAATTTCAATACAATTTCCATACCTCAGTGTAAGAGTGTGAGACTATTAAATGGTAAGATGAGGCTATACACAATCTCTCTAAATTAGAAAGTAAAATCACATGATAGTATAACTGTGTATATAAATATTAGTGAGAACTTTGAGTAACAATATAGCTGATAAAGTTGGTACCAGGTAGATATAAATAGGAGCTTTGATTCCATGTGTGCTGTCACATAACACTTCATGAAAATAAACATTACATTAACGCTGGTTTCACATCACCACCCTTGAAAAAAAACAGGGTTTTCCTGGGCCATGTAAAAAAAAAAAAAAATAAGCCACGTTATAAGTTCACAAACATTTCTGGGTCTGACCCTTTCACATGTGCCATCGATTTCCTGGGACTTCCTGGGAGGCCGGGTGCATTTTCTAGTACTTGTAGGTCTCCTTTCTGATCTGTCTGCCTGCAGTTCCCCTATTCGCCACTATGAACTTAGTACATGCAGGTGGACCAGAAAGGGGACATACATGTACTAAATTTATAGTGGCGAATAGTGGAACTGCAGGCAGATGGATTAGAAAAGAAAACCTATAAGTACTAAAAAATGCAGCCTGTCTCCTTTCCCTGCACACGGCTCCCGGCTACAGATTAGTTTACTGTTGCCATAGCAATAATAAAAAAATCTGTCAAATCAGGTCTCTTTGTGAAGGACCCATGTTGAAAAACAACACTGGACCTTTCCCATTGCCACCAGTCCCATGTGAGAAGGGTTTTTCCTTGGTCTACAAAAACGGGACTGTCACAGATTCAAGGTTCAGTACAGGAGTCTTGGCTGGGCCGGATGGCTTGAGTCAGCTGGGCCGGATGGCTTGAATAAGCTGGACCGGACTGGAGTGCAGGCAGGACCAGACTGGAGTGCAGGCAGGAACAGATTACCAGGATCAGGATTACCCAGATCAGGATTAACCGAGCACCTTGGATGAACAAGTTGTTCTGGCAAAGTGAGCAGGGTGTGAAGGATTTAAATAGGGTGCCTTACCCCCTGATTGGCTGGAGGACTGGACAGGAGAATCCCCATTGGTGCTGCAGGTCATGTGAGCATATCCAAGATGGCTGCGCCCATGGAACGGAGGTGCCGCGGGACTAGGCACCAGAAACACATGTGGGATGCCCAGTCTGCAGCAGTGGTGAGTGTAGGAGACTGTTACCATGCTGGGGACAGTCTCCCTGCCCATGGACAGCGGAACCGAACGGGGCGTGTAAGTGCGGCGCTTGCCGCTGCATTTTGTGATAGGGACATTTCACATCACTACCAGAACTGCTTAGATTAGCAGAGGTGATGCCTGTGAATGCTGCTTGTGAGCTCACTTACATAAATGGCGATCAATGGCTCACCCTAATCTACGGGGTGACACCGAGGGGAAACAGACAGCAATTAAGTTAATGATGAAAAAGAAGAAGAGGAGAGGTTGTCTATGTTATGTAGCAAATTAGGCTTTGACTCACCCAGTGCGCTGATGTAAAACACCACCGTGCCTTAGTGGGATGGTGCATTGCGAGAATTCTGCTGAAGTTAACACCTGTGTCCAGAAGATTACCTTAAGTTTCACGACTTGATCTGCATTTGTATGGACAAGTCGTAGCAATGATTCTCCTCAACCCCTCATTTAAATGCCTATTCCTGCCTATGGCAGAGATACGACATTCGTCACTGAAGGGTCTGCCCCTTCATCGTACCTTCAGATGTACGTAATTTAGTTATGTACATCTGAAGGTACGCTAGCGGAACATCTGGCGCGTGCATGCACCAATGTTTCTAGACAGGGGGTTGCGCAAATGACTTGTCCGGAACTCTGGGGAGTTCTGATGATCTTGTTGTTCATTGGAATTGTCGGAGGGGTGTTCAATGGCATTCTTTTGGAGATGTTCGCTCATTAAATCATTTTGTTTAGTGAACCCCATATTATTGTTGTCCACCTTGGGGGAATGATATTGGCTGCATTTCTGGATTAAAGCTTATGACAGCTATCATCGCTTATCTGGTTCAGGCATTCAGGCATCTAACATTTGTATATATGGTTTGATAGCATTCCTAGGTATGTGAGGAAATATTCTACAGATGGTTTGGCAATGGATGGGGTTAGATGTGAAGTAAATCGATTTGTTAAGGTCTTTCTCTGTAAAATGGTTGGGATTGGTGATCTCACACCACTCTATTAAATACAATAGGTTGCAGTTATATCGTTTGGATGGGGTTCTCCTATCTATGGAAGGGCAAGTACTGTTTATAAGCAGAATTATAAAGAATTATAAAGTTTTAAGTTAGTTGATGGTGGCGGAACCGGGTTTTAGGTGTCCATTTGGTGACAGAAAGAAGCTTCATTCTGTTTATACATGTTGTGTTGATCGTGTTTTCTCTTGGCACAGGTGGAATTTGAGCCGAGGCAGCATGCAGGAGTTTAAAAGTTTTTACTTGGCCGTATTTAAGGATCAGTCTGAGCCAAGACTCCTTCTGTGCAAGTGGTCTTTCTGTCTCCCAATGTTATGGCTGTGCTGAGGCGAAAGGAGAGCGTCAAAGGTTATGTCTGCTGGGACAGTTATGGGTCCCACTTAAAGCTTCTGTTTATATTATATTGTTGAGTATTACCATGTTACAATGTTTTTGCTTTATTTGGCTACGATCAATATTAAGAAGTAGCTAAAGTTCATTTTAAAACATTAAATAAAATTAATTTAGTCAATAAATATTTTAGACCCAAAAAAAATAGTGCTGTCTCTATGTGTTGGAATGTGCCTACATGATATGCAAAGTGGTACTTGACATGATTCCATAGTGGGTAGCTGGTTCTCACCAGAAAAAGGTATGGAACGTGATGTATAGAGGGCTGTCACGACACAATGCATGGAATGCTGAACGTACAGAGACCAGTTGCATACATTCGGCATTACGATGCGTAACATCTGGTACATGCATGCACAGAACGATTGCACAACCTGACTTAGGTATGCAGCATGCATAAATCTACTATCCTTTTTAAGTCTGGACCAATGGTCCGGATCCAGAACTACGTCCGTCTTCCATAGACGGACGTCGTTCAATAAGCAGTAGCTACTGCGCATGCGTAGTAGCTATTGTACGTAATCTGCGTATCGTTTCGATACGTAGATTGCATATATGCAGTCTTTTAGAGCTAAAAGACCGCATATACGCAATCTACGTATCAAGACGATACGCAGATTACGTACAATAGCTACTACGCATGTGCAGTAGCTACTGCTTATTGAACGACGTCCGTCTATGGAAGACGGACGTAGTTCTGGATCCGGCCCAATGTTACTAATTTAATAACGAGACTATAAGGTTATTTATTTTTCATTAACTTAAATCACCACAAAATGAGATACCTTACATAATATTCATTCTTTATTAATAATAATAACAGACCTGATTCACATTTAAGAATTCTTATGATTTTAGGTGCGTATATATAAGAACGGATGCACTGCACATGCGTAGTAACTTTTATACGCTATTTGCGTTGGACATAAGTTTGCAAATTCCGTGCTTATACACTACAAACTTAAAATCTCTAGGTTTGTAGTAACATATGCAAAAATGGGCGTTCCATGAATAATGAATTCGGCAGATACGCAGATTTGGGTGGAGAGAGGCATTTAAATGACCAAATGAAGGTGCGATTATGCAGTTAAGTTCCTAAGTAGACGCCCTACGCATTCAAATGCGAACCTACAGTTAAGGGAGCCCTATGGCACTCGTAAGTCACATAAGAACCTGAAAACCGGGGGCCTGCCGAGGGAGTTTCATTGCTATTAGTTATATTTAGGAACCTATCGCGTTCTTAAGTGTGAATCAGGTCCAATAATATTAATATTGGGTAATAAAGAAGCAAGTAACAAAAATATAACCAATAAGCTTCTTGTGTATTTAAATTATTGCTGATCATCTCTTACACAGAAACTATTCTTTTGCGCTGCCTTGATAAAATATCAACAGAGTATATTATATTCTCTGTAATATAGATGCAAGCATAATGTGAAACCAATGTTGTTATTGTTCCAGAATAAAGAAAAAAATAAGATATTTAATGCAAAAAAAGCTCTTCACATTTGTAAATACTATAGACTTGGTATTTGTCTTCTCAGTTTAAAAGAACATAGTCATTAGTACAATGTATTACCCAACGTTCCCGGTATCAACAAGTATTTATTTTGATTCGCTGCTGATTACCTTGTATTTTTATTGTGCTTTTAAAGTAAATTTACTAGCTTTATATAAGACAAACAGGCTTTTAGGCATCCTTAGACCTGAATATTAACAGACTTGTTTCATGCACCATTTTTTAGTCATGTAAATGCTAATATGCATATTAAACAAAGTAAGAATCACCGCAGATCAGCTACATACAGGGATTCCTTTTGTTGCAGCAGTTTGAGGATGATGTTGTGGGAAACAATTTCCTTCCAGATTAGAACTTTGCAATAATGCCGGCTTGCTGTATGGAAAGTTCTGAACTTCAGGCCATAAATAATTTGTAGCCTATTAACATTATTTTTATGTCTCCTTTAATATGTAAATTACTACTTTCCACTAATTTCTATAAATCTTTAATTAATCTTAATACACTAATGACTGTGATATACAGTAACAGACCATTAATACCTGATAGCAGATGGACAGATAGCTATGGGGTAAACTGATAAGGCCAAAATCAGATTGTAGCTATTCCTTTGTAGTTACTTCTATAAAATGATTAAAACGATTGTGCCCCCTTATATATATTTAGCCTCCTTTTGTGCCCCCTTAAATGTATTAGCCTCCTTTTGTGCCCCTGTGTTACAGTAGGCACTGTTTCTTACCTTCCCCGCGCCTGCCCGTCGGGTCCTGGTCCAGCCGCATGTGCCGTTCTGCTCCCTCCGTCTGCCGACATGCTGAGTACAGCGTGTAAACAAACGCCACGTGGGAGCAACGCCGCTGCCTCCAGCGTGCACGCGCTCCCGATCTCTGCATTATTGATGTGGTCAGGGACTTCCCCTCACGGTGCTGTCGGCTGCTAGCCTATCAGGGACTAGCAGCCTCTATTTAAGATCACTCTGTGCCGGTTATAGACTCTGTCATCAGTGTCTGTGCCTGCCTTGGTTTTCTGTCCTGCTTTATTGCATTTTGGTTGATCACTGATTGCCCCCTGTTATCCAGCCTTGTTCCTTGCCAGCTTCCCTCAGTGTACCATATCCTATTCTCCCACCTTGCTGTGTTATTCCCTCTTTGTATATTCCCTTCCTTCTCCCGTGAGTTTGTGTTTGTTGCCCTCCGGGGTAGTTGGGTTGAGTGTGTGAGTGAGTGTGTGAGTGTAAGTCCCAGTTTGTCAGTCAGTCCTGTTCGTCCTGTCATTCCTTATAGTCTCTCTGTTTCTGTTTAGTGTTTTCTGTGGTTTGTCACGGTCCAGTTTCTTCTGGTACCTCTTTTGCTATTTCCCCGCTTTATTATCCATTTCCCGTCTGCTCCCGTTTCCTCTTCCGAGTTTCCTCTAAGGTGCGTAACCTGACGGGTTCCTATCAGCTCCAGTCTATCCCCACCATTAGGGGCTCTGGCAAACACTCGGTCCGACGTCAGGCTCTACGATCCGGTGAGTTACTCGGTTCTTCTCTCCCTCTCTGGTCACCCTGGCACTCCGTAGAGGTAAACCTGGGGTACCATAACAGCCCCCTTATATATATGTTCAGCTTCACTTGTGCCCCTTATATACAAATAACTTTTTTAAATTAAAAAGCTATCATTCAACTCCCTTACATTCTCCCTCATGTACTTCCTCTGTGGCACAGCCAGTGCGTGTATGACGAGTACTGGAAATACAGGGCTCCTACAGGAGCCCTGTAGGACCAAATCTATTGCCATGAATAATGCTACTGGTTACATTGATTGGCTACCTTTAAGTCACTGGAAATAATGACTCCTAGATCCCTTTCCTCCTCGGTAGATTCTAATGTAATGCCATTAAGGAAATATTGAGCCTTTGGGTTTTTGTGCCCCAAGTGCATGATTTTGCATTTTTTGGCATTAAACTGCAGTTGCCAGACTCTTGATCATTCCTCCAGTCTACCTAGATCATCCCTCATTTTCTGTACCCCACCTGGCGTGTCTACCCGGTTACATATCTTGGTGTCATATGCAAAAAGGCATATTTTCCCCTCAATACCACAGGCAATATCATCTATAAAGACTTTAAATAGCACTGGTCCAAGTACAGAACCCTGGGGTACTCCACTGGTTACCTTACCATCCTATCCTATGAAAGGCAAAAAACTAAAGAGGGTATAGTAAGGCTCAAAACAAAGAGTGAGAGTCTTGTTGAGGGTGAAAGGGCTATGGCAGATCATCTTAACAAGTATTTCTGTTCAATATTCACAAAAGAAAGAGAGGGGAATGGACCACTTTTAAATGGGAAGTCTATTAATACAATGGGGGCAATTACTACTACTTTCGCTGAGGAGTAGGTATTAAAAGAACTTTCAAAGCTGAAAGTGGACAAATCAATGGGACCAAATGGGATACATCCGAGGATACAAAAATAGCTTAGAGGGGTGCTGGCAAAACCATTAACTGAATTATTCAATCAGTCACTAATAACTGGGGTGATTCCAGAGGACTGGAAAACAGCAAATGTCATTCCTCTGCATAAAAGTGGAAGCAGTAAAGAAAAATCAAAATACCGGCCAGTGAGTCTAACATTAGTAGCAGGTAAATTAATGGAAAAACTGTTAAAGGAACAAATTGTACAGTATCTTAAATCCAGTAACTTACAGGATCCCAAGAAGCATGGATTCATTGGGGGGAGATCATGTCAAACAAATTTTATAGAATTTTTTGACTGGGTCAGTAAAGTATTAGATAAAGGGGGAGCTGTAGACATAGCTTATCTAGATTTTAGCAAGGCTTTTGACACTGTGCCACATGGAAGACTGTTAAATAAGCTGGAAACTTTAGGGTTGGACTTAAAGCTAGTTGCATGGATACAATCTTGGTTACAGGATAGACAACAAAGGGTTGTAGTAAATGGAATCTCTTCGGGGGATGGTAAGGTAACCAGTGGAGTACCACAGGGTTCTGTACTTGGACCAGTGCTATTTAATATCTTTATTTTATCTGAGGTGGTTGAGGCCAATACAGTAGAACAATTTAAACATGCTTGGGATAAATATAAGGGTATCCTAAATTGTAAATATTATTAATAATAATAATAATAATAATAATAATAATTAAAAAAACATTTTTTTTCAATAGTTTCGCTATCATCACGAGAATGAGTGTCTAATCTCTGTTCACAGGATGGACTTCTACTCACTATGTACTGTTCTCCTGGTTCTTTTCATCACCTGCTTCTTGGCTAAATACATGAAGATGATGTTGGAAAAGGCCAAACTTCCTCCGGGACCAACACCTTTCCCCATCATTGGGACTCTATACAAGATGAACTTCAATAACATTGTACATTCACTAACAAAGGTGATACTGTGATGCATGAGATATATGCTGGAGGAGTGATGTCAGAGTTCCAGAGTTTATATTTTTGCTTCTATTTCATTCACTTCTTGATGTAGTGTCTTGTTTCTACTAGTTTTATGTCTTTATGAAAATTTTAATTAAAGTATACACATTAACGTTTGAGATGGAGGGGACGGGATCCTGACCTGTCATCTGTTGCGAACATTAAAATGAAAGGAAAAAATCAGTTGCCCATTGACCGAGCATTTGGCAGCCCAATATTTCTTACCCAACAAACTCACTGCCTGACTTTCTATGTCATCAGTTATTGACAAGTCTTGTGCCATATAATACATTTTATATCCCCTGAAAGACTAAATGAACTGTTATTAAAAATGAGCTGACTTCCAGTGAACCAGATCTAGAATTAATAAGGTCAGCTGACCTACACAAGTAACATGCGCATGTGCATTGCAGATGTTACATATCAGAACTGTTAGGGCGTTATTTGCGGTGCAAAGCTAATTCTGCTAATTTTTTATGGTGGATTTTTATGCGCGCCCTATAGAGGTGCGCATAAAAATCTGAGAATTTTTGGTACTATAAATGATGGGAAAAAGCGCACTGCAAGCTGCTAATTGAATCGGGCCTCCAATGTACATAATGCAATTCTGTACATTCAGAGTTCTGTACATTAGGGCGTGACAGCCCTCCGTTTGTTTGATTTTAACGCATTGTAGGTAGGGTAGTATTTAAATTGTACAGTATGGGCTGGGTTAGGCACTTCCATATGTCTGAGAGTTCTGCGTTGTGTCCAGGCAGCCTAAGATGGTTGCTGTTCTCCATTTTTAATGTGCTTTTATGCAAACGTGTTATTAATACTTTGTAGAACCAGACGTTCAAGGCCAAAACATGCCGATAAGGCAGCTTAGTGGGAGCAGAGGGTATGTGACACTAACATCATGCAGTGCTAGCTTATACTGCGCATATGTGGAATGTAGAAATTAGCTAGATAAGTAGTACCAATTAACTTGCTTAAAATATGATTATAACCTATAAGGTATAAACAAATTTATGGGCGCTAAACATTTGGATTAGAAAATCTATTTATAGCTGCCGTCTGGGGAGGTAGTGCGCTCTCCCCTCTTATTCCAGAGATAAAATCACTGAAACTAACAATAAACCAAACAAATAGGATGACAGCGCTTATGAATAGTTTGGATGCTATAATATATAAATAAAAATAAAAATAAGTAGTAAAATAAAATAAAAATAAACCACTTATCTATTATGGTGGCTGTAATAAACTGGCTAGACACTGGCAATAAAATACAAACAATTTATTAACCTTTAGACATATAAAACATGGACCAAGGTAAATTATATTGCACTGGGGACACTTGTTTAGGTCCCACTTCAGGTTTAAATTGCAAGAATGCAGACCCTCGAATAAATAGATAAAATATTCGATGTTACTGGTATATAATTAGGCACATAAACGTTGTTCCTATATGGAGTAGCTGGAAAGGCACGGATAGCAGGAGTGCATAAATTTGTTTATTCCTTAGAGTTTTACAGTTTTACTATTTTATTAATGTTGTGAATCATATTGCACAAAAACATGACCTTATATCATGGTTGCAAACTCTCCAAAAATAAGCAAGAGACTCCTGAAATTCTTGACATTTCTCCCAGTATACTGGGAGAGTGGCAAATCTCCTGCAGAGAGAGAGAGATAGAGAGAGAGGCGTGCTAAGCGTCGTAACTACGTAATGACCATACGGACGCACACGGTTACGAACAGAAAAGTTAGGACTGACGAGCATATGAAAGCCAAATTAAGTACGACCAAGTGGAGTTCCTATTGCCGTTCATCGAAGGTACGTTGGTGTTAATACGCTACACACACAAGCGTAGGTCTGGATCAAGCCCAAGGACTCTGGTGCTCTCTGAGCCAACACAGCATATAAACCTAACTGACAGTGATCATCATTTCCTCAAAACGACGTTCTCCACACAGGCAACAAAAACAGTATGTATTGTGATAGAAAGAAAAATGTGAATAGGTTAAAAACACCTAAGGCATACATCATACCTTCGTAGTCTTCAAAAATACATAAAAAAGAGATATGGAGCTATAATTCCAAGGGCCAGATTTACTAAGCGGCGGGTTTGGAAAAGTAGGAGATGTTGCCCATAGCAGATTCTAGGTGACATTCTCTAGTATGCAATAGTTAAATAAGATCTAGAATGTGATTGGTTGCTATGGGCAACATCTCCACTTTTCCAAACCCGCAGCTTAGTAAATCTGGTCCCAAATGTGTGTTAGGACACCATATAATCAGGTCCTTAAATTACTGGGGCAGTCAGGATGCATACACCAGGATAAAAGGAAAAGTAATGAATAGAATATTAATCAGATATGAAATTACTTAACCTCTTGGGCATCTTTGGCCCATAATTTAGCCCTGTATATAAGAACGTTTAAAAGGAACATTAGGGGTATGTGCGCCAGTGACAGATTACCAAATAGGCAGAGGAGGCACTATGGGCTCTGTACCATTTAGGGGCCACACAACAACAAAATAATATCGATTTGATCTTGAATGAAAATCACAATCAAGCTTTCTTAAATTGTTTCCAAAAGACAGAAAAAATAATCAACACAAAGAAACAAAAACTTTACATTAAAGACTCTATAGAAAAAAAATACTATTTTAATGTAATGTACCCATTAACAACGTAAAGTACATAATCCATAGACATCAGAGTCACATTACAGTTTGTCTCTTAAAAGCTCATCTTCTCTCAGCTGTCAGTTTGTAAAAAAAATTCTAGTGCAAGTGCAACCTGCGTGCGTGTAATGTACAGAAAAGTGACGGTCCTCTCCATCTAACGGGCGACGTGCACACTACTTAGTTTACTGTTATTCCACTAGAGTACACGCGAGGGTGCCCCGTGAGATTTTGTCTGCCTGTGGGCCTCCACAGGGTGTAACCTGGCATTGAGGTGGGCATACACAACCTTAATGTCTCTCTTTATTATTTAACTTTTTTCTGAGAAACACCCCAATCTGCAAACCGGGAAAGAGATTGTTCTGATTCCTTTAAACTTTCTTATATATAGGGATAAATTACAGGCTGAAAAGGCCTGAGAGGGGAAGTAATTTCATAATTTAATGCATACTCAGTCTGCAAACTGCTCGCCTCCTCTGCTGCGGTGTATGTTTACTGCTACCTTCAGATTATGGATCAGCTCCTATATGAGGAATGAAAGATTCCTATTATACAGTATATACAAGAATATTCTGTATCATTATAAAAATAAGTATTCTAAAGGAATGGAGCTATTGATTTCCATTGTTACTTTTAAAACACTATTGCAGAGCACATACTTTTTGACATTTCTGTATTTATGAAATATTATGTTAAAAGTAGAGGTTCTAAGGAAGTACATTTTATGAACATAAACAAGGGCACCAGCAGAACTCCAGATACAGGGCTGTATTCACAGATCCGTTTTTGCGCGGAATTCCGCGTGTATTTTTAGGATCGGAGTAACTGCGCATGCGTAGTAACTTTATTTACGATGAATTTAAGCATGGAAGTCTATTAGGCACGTATGTGTGAATCGCACTTGGGGCATATGTACGAAGGGGCGTGGTTGAAATCCGTACGGACAAAGTTAGTTAAAGTGAGTGGGGGGGGGCATTTAAATGACCATTTGAAGGCGCGGTTAGCTACATATGCATGTATGTAAGTATTATACGCACGTAAATGCACACGTAGAGATAAGGGTTCTCTGTGGAGGCCGAAGGCAACGAAAACCCGTCCATGTGAGGGGAGTGTCATGGGTGGTGCCTTGCCAGCTACGCGCGTATAGTTGCGTACGTTTAACTAACGGATCTGTGACTACGGCCCAGTGTGTAGCTCTTCACGCCATCACCATGCCATGCATGTGCACCAATGCTGCCCACACTGTACTGTCATTGGAACAGAGCAGGTGGTGGCAGAGTGTCTTTGCTGACCCGTCTGTTCCAATGCTTCAAATTTAGAGGTTGGTGCATGACCCCAGACCCCTTTACTGCCGCCTGTGACGATAAGTCTTCCCCCCTTCCCAACATTCGCCTACTGAATTTCTCTCTGTTACTCTACAATTTTTACATTTGAGCAATATAGCCCCATTTGGTGTGACCAGGCTGCAATTTATTATAGTAAAGAGTTACTAAGTATTATATTAATTTACCAAAATGTATATTTTAAAAAGCCATGTGACATTGTAGTGAAACTCTACAGAACATTGATCTTTTATGCACTGTTTCACAAAATAAATCGTTGTCCGGCATGTTTTAGTTTGGGGAGCTAGACACAGCCCAGCAGCCTATATTACATGGAAAAAATTACTGACCCAGTCCAAGTCGTCTCAGCATAGGCAAGAAATTACCCTCAGCCCAGACACTGCATATAAGCCAAAGGGGAGAGGAGAACTGAGAATAATTAAAGCAAGTAAATAATGTATATATTGCATAAGGGCCTGATCCAGAGCTACGCTGTGCCGTGGTTCGTATTTACGGCCACCGTAGTTTTAATGCACTCCCGCAACACTCACCCTGTGGCCGGCGTAATTACACACTGTTACGCCAGCTG
The DNA here is from genome assembly GCA_011038615.1 of Limnodynastes dumerilii. Taxonomy (NCBI): domain Eukaryota; kingdom Metazoa; phylum Chordata; class Amphibia; order Anura; family Limnodynastidae; genus Limnodynastes; species Limnodynastes dumerilii. Next base: position 111,464 of record WWET01000395.1, read on the forward strand.
AAGGCTACCCTAACTTGAGCTTGCATAACAGTATGTAATTACGCCGGCCACATGAACATAAAGCCCTAACCCAGCCCCCCCCTCCTAATTTCCATCCCTCCCCCTGCCTACCTTCCGTAACTACAACGTAGTTATGGACGCACCATCCAGAGCCCAGATAAAGCATCTGCCTGGCGCATGTGCAGATCGGCAGAAATGCCAGTCTTAAGTAGCCGCCCGCTGTAGATCTGGATCAGGCCCTAAGAGGGTAAGTTTATAATTAAATTATGGGATGAAAAATATTTTTATTACATTAAGGTGGAAAAATGTTTGTATTTTTATATTATTGAAGCAATATATATTTATTGTAATAACGCCAATGTCTAAAATAATTATTACCACCCTTTGCTATCATATATTGTTGTATAATATAGAATGTATTGTATACAGTTACTCAACAGGATGTAACTAAATGGAAACTGTCTATAAGCGCTTCTATAGCAAGAACAGTTTAGGTGGGACAATTGAGGACTAGAGAAAAGGGTGGTCTATATGATTATGGCTTTGGGGAAGAGATAGGGGACCCCTTGACCCTGTAAGCATTCAGAAATAAATATAGGAAGTACGGGTAAAGTGCTTCAGTGCACATTGCTTTTTAACCACTGCAGCTAAGTTATTGAATGCACTTTAATCTGCTACGTTGTATATGTTTTATTTTGGAAATTTTGCTTTTCTACATTAAAGATACTTTTTATTACAGTCATTTGGTCCTTTGTATATGATTGGAGTGTTTCACGGGTACTTCCTATATTTTTTTCGGGATGTAACTTAAACATCAAATATGCTTGTTCTTCAGTCTTATTATTATTAGTCATAATCTGCTTGAAAAAAATCTTGATATTTAGAAGCCAGTCATCTGATATTCTTTGTTTACAAATTTGCGATCTTGCGTTTGTATTTAGAGAACTGAGGGCCCATAGGTGTGATGGGGGATAAACAGTAGGCTGGGGTGTCACTCTACTCCAGTAAGGTCAAGGTTAAATGGCTTAGACATAGCAGTGAAGGGGAGGGTTAGATAGCACAGGGGTTGGGGTAGGTAATTTAGGATATGTTTGTCGGATGTTAAGTCTCTGGGATTTCTGATGCTCCCTTCCTTATAGCATATATTAATGTGTTCTTTAACCTGTTCTTTTTCCTCAGGCATAGGGGCATAGATTGACAGTAGCAGTAGAGGGTCAGTTGGTAAGTATTATTCCATTATGTGGAAGAGATCAAGTACACAATACTTATGGTTAATATAGGGGACATCAGACTATTGTGATTGGGTCCAGGTATGCCACCTTTAGGTGCTCGGGTGATCAATGATGATAGGAATGGAGTGTTCCAGCTGGTGAAGGCCTTTGGACAGCACTGAGGACAATGGATATTGTCATCTAGTTATGTTATGATGTCTATATTGACCCCAACTACTAATGGGTCACCTATTCATACCTCTACAGTTAATGGTTATGGTTTATTAATTGAGAGCAAATTAGATATTGACTATGTCCTCTTTTTTTAATGCAATACAAGTCTCTGTGTTATTATTTTGGTGAGGTGTGACCTATGTAGTGATAGTGGACGTAAGTTCGCTGTACACTATTATAGATCACAATTTTGGCATTCAGGTGGTAAAACGGACATTGTCTAAAAGTGATCTGGAACCAGGAAAGAAGAAATTGATTACGGAAGGGATAAAATTTATACTGAGTAACAATTTCTTTTGGTTCAATGGGGAGTTCTTCCCACAAGAGACTGGCACGGCAATGGGGACCAAATTTGCCACCTGCTACGCCAATATATTTATGGTGTGGTGGGAGGAGCATATGATTGACAACTATCCCCTAGCACAGAGACATTTGAAAATGTATAAAAGATACATTGACGATGTTCTTATGATCTGGAATGGCTCTAAGGAAGATTTGGAAGAATTCTGCAAATATCTGAACTCTAATGAACGAAACATCATGTTGGATTTTAAAATTAGTGAGGTCGAGGTTGAGTTCCTAGATCTGGTGATCGCCAAAGAAGGAGATGGCCTTAAAACAAGGAATTTTAGAAAACCCACTGACGCCAATGCCTTTATACCACGAGAAAGCAGCCCCCACCCCAATTGGCTTAACTCTATACCCTATAGTTAATTTGTTAGGATTAGGCAAAACTGTACAGATAAAGAAATGTTTGAGGTACAAGAAAAAAAATTGAAGGTCAGATTAAAAAAGAAAGGGTATGATCCAACAAATATTGAAGAGGCTTTGAAAAGAGCAAAAAAGCAAAGAAGAAATCAATTATTGAAAGAAAAAAGTAAGAGAAAGAACAAGAAAAAACAGGAAGTGGCAATTGTCACTCAATTCAATAAGAACTATAGGGAAGTAGAAAGAATCTTCAAAAGACATTGGGGATTACTTAAGAATGATGGGGAACTGGAAGGGGTGATAGGGAATAGACCAAATTTCATTTATAAAAGGGCCAAAAACATCAAGAATACGGTGGTAAGAAGTCTTACATCAAAACCTAACCATCCTATCACAGTGAAGAGTAAAAGATTTTACCATTGTGGTAATTGTGCGGTTTGTAGAAATGTGAAAATGAAAACAATAAAAATTACCTCATATACAAATCCGAAGACGGAAACACAACATGAAATCAAGGAATTCATCACGTGACACAAAAAATTGCATCTACTTGATGGAATGTATGTGTTCAAAAAACTATATTGGCAGATCCACAAGGAAGTTAAAAGAAAGATGGCGGGAGCATCTGAACAATATCAAAAAAGGAGATTGCTCCCACCCCCTATGATGCTTGTAACACTGTTATAAGTTGTGAACATTGATGTATTTGAGCTTTAAGTGGTGAAAGATTTGGAGGAACGGAATGATGACATCATATATCCTTTATAATGGGCGTCCCAGCTTAATGATCCATACACCTTGAGAAAGACATCTATATGTTGAAACACGTTGGTGGATAGCAGCAGAACACACACTTACCGTTCTTGCAGTAAAGGATTTAAAGAACTCTGTGGACTTTTCTAATATGGGTTGTCCGGACCCCGTGTTACGTTAAGTATAACCTGTACTGTTGTGAGGAACGGAAAAGCACGTGGAGTAGCTGTTTTTACTATTTTTTAAATATTAAAAGGATGATTAATAGCTGGGCTCTGGTTGTTTGGATGGTTGAGGAGAAAAAATATACGGAGGAAGGAGATCGTGGAATAGTATATTGTATTTGATGTGCTTAACTTCAAGAGGTTAACCTTGTGAGTGCATTTCTTACTGGAGCTGTTCAGATAAATTGCAAACTGTAAATACTTTGAAACAATGTTTCACCCAGGGTGGCCAACCCAAGGGTAGTAAAGAAAAAAGATTCAGAAAATTCAGTGCAGTAAAATTATTTCAGCAGATGGAACACACAAAGTTTGCACCTATCACCGTGGATTACTGCACTGAATTTTCTGAATCTTTTTTCTTTACTACCCTTGGGTTGGCCACCCAGGGTGAAACATTGTTTTAAAGTATTTACAGTTTGCAATTTATCTGAACAGCTCCAGTGGAATTAATCAGTCTATCTAGTGGAATCCAGCTCTCGTTAAATGTGTCTATTTTAATTGAATACAATACTTTATTTTATTTATCTATTTATATGTGTATTTTTGTGTACTCCTATACACACATTCTAAGTGTGTGTTAGAAAATAATAATAAAAAGCTATTTAATTATCAATTTAAGTGCCGTTCTCTATAGGTTATTGAAGCCCACATAGCTTCAGATTT
>WWET01000395.1:151234-172852 GCA_011038615.1 Limnodynastes dumerilii
GTCTGAGTATCAATGGGGATATATATTCCTGACGCGTTTCATCTGCGCAGCGAGAATGACAATTTCCAGGTTGCCATTTAATTTATGAGATAAACAAAAATGTATACAAGACAAATGACAACCCCTCCTATTATACCATTATTGAATATAATATAATAAACAATTTAAAAATACCAATAAAAGTATATAAACACATATCTGCTTTATTGTCATCTGTTGTGCACGTGCCAATGTATTACAACCTCCTTTATATACAATCTAACAGGGGAGGAGGAATAAATGACTTATTTTTGCAACAATTCATTCATTCAATCCATCAGGTGATAAGGTTTGAAGGAAAAAGATCCAGAAGGCCTCGCGTTGGCAGTCTACTGAATCTATTACCCCTTCTAGTGGTGGGGCCAATCCACTCAATGCCCCATACTTTTAATCCACCAGGATCCCCCTTATGTCAGGAAACGCTATGTGTATGTGTCTGAAGTTGTTTGACAATATTTATTTTGTGCTCCCTAAATCCATCTTACAATTTCTTGCGCCCCAAATACTGGAGCGCACATGGATACTGCAAACCATAAATGACAAAACTGGATTCACAATTAATATAACACATAATAGGACACGTGATATTACTACTCGATGATTGGCAATTCTTGATATTATTCATAATAAAACCACAAGTCATGCAGATATTCTTATTGCATCCGAAACAACCATTAATGCCCTCAGAATCATTTCTCAAACCACTCATACCCCCATTTGATTCATAACATTTAAGTACATTTTCCAATATAGTAATAACATACATATATTCCAGATTGTTTAACATTGTCCAAATAACATTATACAGGTGAATTATCATCCATATTTATTATGCTTATTTCCTATATCATAAAATACATATATTATCAACATAACAGTCTATTGAAACTGTTTTTTTCTATTATTACCTTCATGTCATAGCATTCCGATTATTAATTTGCAAACTCCTTCATTCACCTGTCAATTAATAGCATTCTCCGCTTGATAGTTTCATTTTATTTATTTTTATGACTTAACCTTAAATATAACTCCTATTTTTATATTTTTATTGTACCTCAGCAAGTCTGTCTGACCCATAAACTTTTTGCTATTATACTTTCATATGCTTCTGTCTGTTTATTACAAGTTTCTGAATGACTATGATTTTTATTTATTTTTATATTATTCATTGAAGGACATCAACTCATCATTTATAAATATGGATTTATCCCATCTGCCCCATATTTGCTCATATTTGGCTATAGTATTTCTTTTTATACTATTCATTGAAAGACATCAACTCATCATTTATAAATATGGATTTATCCCATCTGCCCCATATTTGCTCATATTTGGCTATAGTATTTCTTTTGACTCTCACAAATCTTTCATGTTTTAGGTTATCCTCCACCAACCGTGCCCAGTCCATCAGATCTGGTGCAATACATTCCATCCGTGTACTAGCAATTAGACACAGGCTATTCACATATATCAACATATCTCTTCCCATCAAATTCTTAATTTATAGTCCAAATACAATCTTTGGGTGAGTCAAGTGTATACTGTATTCCCGTTCTACATATATATTCCTTAACTCCATCCCAAAATCTTTGAATCTCTGGGCACTCCCATATTAGATGCCAAAAAGATAATTCAACTATCCCACATTTCGGACATTTATTAAATATATTGGAGTCAAATTAACAAAGAAGTTGGGGATACAAATAGCAACGATGAATTAGGTATATCTGTATTTGTTGAAATCGATAAGATGTAGAGCATTTATATGAGCTAGCCAACAGATCCCTCCACTCTTCATCAGTCAGATTACCCAGATCTCTTTCCCATTTGATCCTTAACAATTGTAAGTCATCCTCCTGTGATCTTAATACTAAATACATGTATAAATATTAAATACATTTTCTCTTTTGCAATTTCTGCAAGGTTTTTCTTATTTAGGATGATATGATATTGCTAATAGGCAAGGACCCAAATTGTGCCCGCAATGCATGCCTCAGCTGTAGATAGTATAAGAAAAACCTATTATACCCCATTCACACTGAGCCAAAAACCCGGGATATTGGAGGGGCAAGCCCTAACGACCCGGTCGGGGCTCAGTGTGAACGGTCACACCTGCTGCAACCCAGGTCTAGTGACCCAGGAATCAGACGGGATATAAGAAGGGTTATTCCCGTGGGGCAAGCCCTAACGACCCGGTCGGGGCTCAGTGTGAACGGTCACACCTGCCGCAACCCGGGTCTAGTGACCCAGGAATCAGACGGGATATAAGAAGCTTTATTCCCGTGTCAGACCCGGGTTGCCGCCAGTGTAAACGGTGAAACCTGGGTTTTTCAACCCGGGTCTCACTGAAACAAAGCTGATTTTAAAAAAACATTTTTAAATAAAAAATAAATGTTTAAATAGAGAAAAACAATACATTAAAAAAAAAACCCTTAAAAAATAGAAAACAGGACTTTACCTGTCCGTGCAACGCGGCTGACTGCAGGTCCGGCTGAAATGGAGGTCCTGCGCATGCGCAAGACTTCATTCGTGCATCGCATGAATGAAGTCCTGCGAGACCCAGAGGATCATCGCAGGACCTTGCAGGAGAGGTGATTAGTTGAGTAGTGATTAGTATTGTGTACCCTATTCTATTCTATAGTCTATACTATTGTATACCCTATTTTATTCTATAGAATAGGGTATACAATAATATAGACTATAGAATAGAATGGGTTATACAATAGTCTAGCAGTATAGAGCCCAAAGAGTCCCGGGTCAAGCCCGTTCAGTGTGAACGGGCCTGACCCAGTAATTTCCCGGGTCTAAGCTACAGTGTGAATGGGGTGCCCACTGCTGGGCTGCTGTGTGCCCCGGCAATAACCCGGGTGGAAAATCCCGGGTTTTTGCCAGGGCGGCAGTGTGAACACGGTATTAGGGACCCCATACTCCACCACCAATTGTTCAAATGTTTTGAGCATATTGTCTTGATATTTTTGTCCTATTGTAGTCACCTCATATTTCTGCCAAATAATTTTACCCTCTCCCTAAATTTTCTATTATTCCATAATGAGGTCCCTGAATCTATTCCCCCCTCTTGTATCTGCTTTGTTACCCTATTCCACACCCACTTTGCTTGTTTCACCAGAGCAGGCGTTTTTCTTGGGTAAGCGCCTGCCAACAGACACCGTAAGGGAGTGTTCCACCAATGCCCAATGCAAGTCCCCATGCGAGGAAGCTACCACCCAGTCTTGTAATAAAGCCAATTGGGCATCCCAGTAGTACCGCTGCATATTAGGGAGCGCCATATTCTTCTAAATAATTTTGGGTTTTATAATAAAACATTGGGGTTGTTCATCAATCTGTGCATCCTATGAGAAAAGACCGTGATGCACTTTTTGTGTTTAAGAAATTGCTTTCAAATAATGTGTAGTATGTGGGTGAACATATGTGTTGTAGAACTCCTCTGCTCTGGTAACATGCAGCCATGATCAATCATCACAGCACATTCTAAGACAGTAGAAATTTGTTCTTGGTCATATTAGAAAGCTATATATACATAATATACCATTACAGGATGATAGAGAGATCGATAGAGCTAAGGGTAAAATTTATATGTTTTATTACGTTTTAAAGTACTAAGGTATTTAATAAATATCCTGTATATAAAATTATTATTATTATTATTTTATTTTATTAGTAAAATTCTTGTCCATAATTTAGGGGCCTTTTTTGGACACAGCTATTTAGAGCATGAGATCATTTCACAATCTACTCATTTTTAAATATTCAAGGGGAGTGACTGTTTATGCAGTGGGCTGGAACATGGTAAGATCTTAGCTAAGGTGCGTATATTTGCGATCTTTTCGCAATCGCATCTCTAAATCACCCCCTTTTGTGTTTAAGAAATTGCTTTCAAATAATGTGTAGTATGTGGGTGAACTTATGTGTTGTAGAACTCCTCTGTTCTGGTAACATGCAGCCATGATCAATCATCACAGCACATTCTAAGACAGTAGAAATTTTTTCTTGGTCATATTAGAAAGCTATTAAAGATGGCTATATATACATAATATACCATTACAGGAAGATAGAGAGATCGATAGAGCTAAGCGTAAAATTTATGTTTAATTACGTTTTAGTAGCCAGTGAAATAATGATATAAGTAATACATCAAAGTACTAAGGTATTTAATAAATATCATGTATATAAAATTATTATTATTATTATTTTATTTTATTAGTAAAAGTCTTGTCCATAATTTAGGGGTTTTTTTTTGTACACAGCTATTTAGAGCATGAGATCATTTCACAATCTACTCATTTTTAAATATTGAGCTAATTAAGTTGTTACATTCTTTTATTTGTTTTTTTTATGTTAGTTAAATAATAATAATAATAGTATATTAATATATTTGTTACCATTATTATTTCTTTATTGTACAAATTAAATAGCTATAATGTGAAACAATAAAGTGGCCACTAGATGTCACCAATGCACTGTTTTACTATAGGCTCTACGTACTATAAATGTTACATATATTTTTTTTTTTTACCAATTGCCTAAATGTACAGTAGGTAAATGCTGGATTTTGTTTCATAATATTTATACTGTAAAATATATTATTATTGAACCGGATCCTGACTTAATAGCATTTTCCATACATTACCTCCGCAGTAGTGAAGACTAATGTACAGAATTTGCTATGCACTATTCCATACATGCAAGGAGATTGCACACCCACTGCACTCTCTTTTGCATGCAGAACCCTACCTTAAAATTTCCGCATGCAGAAGGCCATGTATGGAATGTTAGATGGTATGTGTGGCAGGGTTTGCTGACTCTCCCGGAATATCCTAACTTTGGGCAGTTCTCAAGGTATCCAGGCAGAGCCAGCAAATTCCCCAAAAGACTTGACCCCCTGGCTCTCATCATAGTAATCCTTAGTAGGGACGGGGAGGGCATGATGACATCATCAAGTCCTGCCAACAACTGGAACATTAGGAATTACAGTAGCGATTGACAGGGGGCAGAGCTTAATGACGTAATTTGCATATATCATGTTAAGTCCTGCCCCCTTGCTGACATATATTTCTACCCTGCTAGATCTCCTGGAGGGTAGAAATGAAAAGTAGACAACCCTGATGTATGGGCTATGGAACGCCCTTACAGTACACACACAGGCTTACACTCTATAGGTCTATGGGGATTGATACATAAGGGCAAGTTCTATCTATCACACAATGGATCAACCAGGTTGTATGGTAAAAGTGCTCAGGTCTCTATATGCTCCAGTCACACAGCAGTGTTGGCAGAAAAGCGCAGGGTCATTTTAGTATAGAAAAAGAGTGTGTTCAATATGTGTTCATCATGTAACAGAATGGAAATCTGGAAGAGGGGAGTGAACTCCCCCGTCACCCCCCCCCCTCTCGTGCGGACTTTATGTGACTTACACTGACATAAGGAAGCCTTAATTCACCTGTGCCGACCAGTGGGCCATATGATTGCTGCTCTATGGTCCATATGATTGCTGATCTGCACGCAACCCCTAAAACCAACCCCTAATTTTTCATTTCAAATCTTCCACCCCACCCACCCATCGAACGGATTTCAATTCACATGTAAATCACGCATAACATCTGGAGCGCTTGCTCCCTTCCCTCCAGACACCCGACTTCTGCACTCTGTGTGCGTAAATCAGATGTCAGATGGTCTGGATCCGGCCCAAAGACAGTTCCTTTTGCCCCATTTATTTTTGCAATCAAAGGTAAATTAGGTAAAACCATTATCTTAATTCATTTATTATGAATGAATGAATGAATGAATGAATGAATGAATGAATGAATGAATGAATGATTAATAGCTATTGCCCCGGATGAAAGCTTAATAAAATGTGAAACATATTCTGATGCCAGCTCAGCTTCCTTACAAATCTCCAACTGCCAGTGACGTAACCACCGTTGGGGCAGAGGGTGCGACCACAGGGCCTGAAAGAGAAGGGGTCTGCATGACTCCCTGGTAATAGCAAACGTGTATCTTTCCAGGGCAGTGGTATGACAAAACTGTACACACCAAAGACCACTCTTCTCACACACAGCGGAGTTACGATTGCAGGATACCGCAGCTGGAGGTCCGGTAGCAGGATCCTACTAAATCAGGATCGGGTCCTAAATCTCAATAGCAAGAAGGAACATGATGTAATTTTTTGCATTGGCTTTAATGGTTCAGATTCACAAATAAGTACTCCGGCATATTTCCATACGCTACGTATGGAAGTCTGCTGGAAAATAGTACTGCGCATTCACAGAACTATTATCCACATAATGGAGCACAGCTGAACAATGCTGCGCTCTGTGCGGATATCAGCCCCCCCACCCCCCATGCATAGGAGATACACATGGGGGATGGGGATAGGCATGTTAATTGTACATAAGCCCTTATGTACAATTCAGTATTCCACAGGGAAGGGTTTCCATGCAGAATACTTAAGGTAACATAGAAAGGGACATAGAAACACAGAAAGTGGCGGCTGATAAGAGCCACATGGTTCATTCAGTCTGCCCTGGAGGTAAGGTCCAGATGGCGGATCCACAATTGTGATCACCAATGCCGTACACTAGTCTCTGCAGCAGACTAACACCAACCACAAGTGTGAATCCCGGCCAAATAGAGACCCTTTCTGACCTTGTTCTTGCAGAAGCAGTGGTTACACAACCCACTTCCTAGTAATATTATACCAACTACATTAGAAATTTGAATGATTGAAAATCCACTAAATGCTAAACATTTCTAGTGTTAAAATAGGATTTTTTTCTTCTTTTTTTTCCAGCAAACCAATGATACAAAGTGGGGCCTAGATTGACCAGTAAATGTCATGTACTGATATGTTCACTGTTTCTAATAAAAGCAGCTACTTTCTGTGATATGGAGGTGTGATTCCATGAGATATAACAGGTATATAGTAAAACATCCAGGTTTTCTTATCCTCGTAATTTGAAACGTTCCTTTTCTTTGTGAAGCTGTGGATTTGATTAGTGCTGTTGTCTGAAATACAATATATACAGATAATGTGTCTTCTTCCCTATGCAAGGCAAAGTTACTCGAAAGCTACATTTAATTGAAGTGGTGTTGCAAAGGAATATACATGGAGATAGGAGAGCTGTAATGATAGGTTAGTCTGGCATCTAGTGTTCTTTCTTAACATATAGTGTAACATACATGGTAGCAGGTTACCGGATAGGTGATGCTAATGAGAAATGAATACAATCAAGAAGGGAAACGGCAGAGCCCCTTCAGTTGACATGTTAAACAGTTTACTGTAATCAAGTGTCAAGAGATTTCAAATGAAATATGGATGGAGGCACATTAGAAGGTCGGTGCCAATTTTGTGAATTACGTAATTGGAAGACTGCTTACCTTAATATGTCACACTATTGTGCTTGTACGATCCAACAGTTTATAATTGTATCGTTAAAGCACCAACATATGGTCAAATTTGACCAACATATGGTCAAACAATGGTCTGTTGTTTTAGTTCTTGCATATGTTGATGATGGTTTTCGTATCATTATCTTAGTGTGCGATACATATTATATACAGGGTACTATATAGATTTGCGACAGACCATCATGCGGCAGTTGAATGGCGATTGCAGTCTCCATTCTGGACAACAGTGTTGCGACACCTGCAGTCCTGAAGAGTGATCTGGCGTCAGGTAAGCACTTACATGCTAACCTAACCCTCTGTTTTCCCACAGCCTAACCCTAACCTTCCCCTTTTTGAGCCCTAACCATCCTTGTCCTGCAGCATAACATTAACCTTCCCATTAAGACCTAACCCTCCCTTTCTAAAGCCTTACCTTAACCCTCCCTTCTTCAGGCCTAACCCTAAACGGGATTCCTTCCAGCCACTTTTGAACTGGCTGGGATATCGATTGCTTATGCCTCGATGAGCCGAACACAGTGATCCGATAGGTAAGTGTAAAAACTACCCCAATTCTTCCCCTAATTCTGACCCTAACCCTCCCTTCCCCACAGCCTGACCCTAACCTTCCCTTCTCCCTAGCTTGACCCTAATACTCCCTTCTCTATAGCCTAACCCTAAGACCCCCTTCCCCACAGCCTGACCCTAACCCTCCCCTTTTATGGCCCTAACCCTCCCTTCCTAAGAGCCTAACCCTGACCCCCACCCCCCCCTAACACTAAAAGTCTCCGGAAAGGTTACTCACCTCTCCGGAGCTATATGTGGCGGGTCCGGCGAAAATAAATGGGTTCCATTCGAAATGGGTAGCCCATCAGAGTGAGGGCTCCCACCGAACAACCACAACCCCTGTACCCACTGTAGTTATGCAAATACTTAAATGTATATATAAACATTTATGCCAAGAGGCGTTGTGGGACCTTTACACATTGAATGGGATAATAATATATGATGAACGCCATCTGAAAATAGAAGACTATATAAGCATTTTTATTTGTCTAAGATAACTGTCAAATACTCAATTACAATAGATACAGTGCTGGTATCTGTTAAATCCTGGTGAGACTGGGGATTTTTAAGACAGTCTTTAAATGCAATCAATCAACACAGACGTAGTCATCCATATTTCATAACACTTTACTGCGCCAATATACCAATAACTCCTTTATCTCACAGGCATTCTGTCAGATAAGTCAAACAATGACAGAATTCAGGCTTGCCTTTTTATTTACAGTTTTCAACTAAATAAATCTTATAGGTCTAGCAAAAGAGAAAAAAATCTATCTACCAAAACTAGTAAATTGCTATATATTTCTGTGCTTTCTATAGACCTAACCATTGTTATAGGTTTGTCAGTTCTTAACATATTGTTAATATTTAATGATTTTAGTGCATAGCAATCTGTCTTTGGAATATTTATTATATATGCATTTTTTCTGTGGAGTCAGATTAAGATACGTGAATGGTTTCCGCACTTGGCACCAGGGCCATCGTCATCACATGTGACATCATTGATGATGTCACATAAGGGCGGGGCCCAGCAGACACGCTTTAGCAGCGGGCCGGTGCGCAGGGCAGAGCAAGTATCAGCAGATGGATACCACTAATACCTGCTACTACAGAGATAGGTAAGTATCGGCGGGCCCCCATCAGGTCCGGGCCTGGGACAGTAGTCTAGTCCTGGCTGTCCCCCCTGATGGCAGGCCTGCTTGGCACATGAGCACAATGCAGACTTCCAACACAGATATAGATCCTCAGGATCCAGTCTTCTGTGCTGGAAGCCTATTTGACAGCGGGACAAGGCGGAATGTGTATGGAAAGTATCTAAATTGGGAGGAGGGAGGCATGCTAATTGTACAGGGCTTGGTTAAAATCCAAAATGGTTACAATCCAGATTTCTGCACCGTTCCCATTTTACGTGGACAGAAATCTGAATGTAGGGTCTTGTGATTGTAAGTCTCTTGTGTGTGAGTGGCTACCCCCAATGCACGCACAGGTCTTAGGATACAGCAGAGCTACAAGCGGATTGGTTTCCTAAGTCTGGATCCGGTTCATTGTTTTCATATGGATGCTTCTTGTTGTGGATGCTAATGAGATGCATCTGAGACTCATGGATGCCATACAGATTGCTGTTCCATGAGCACACTGATACCCTGTTGGTGTTGAGTGACCTTTCTTCAGAGATGTATTCCATTAACGCCAATTTTAAAGCTGTACAATTTTAATCTGGCCGTAAACTAGAGCAGAGGATCTCAAATTCCAGGTCACCTCATAATCACAAGTGATATAGGACCATATTCACAGACCCGGGTGAGTTAGGTGCGGACAGATCCGTATAAGTCACCTGTCCTTCCCCTATACTGCCACCCATTTTTAGGTACCTTATGGCACTTTCTAGTGCCATAGTGCTACCTTAACTATCCGTGCAATGTCTGCATGGACATTGCCTCTCTCCGCCTGCCCCCCGCCTTGCCCAAATATTCTAAATCCCTCCCACTTCTCACTAATCCCTCCCCGAGGTGGCATAACGTCACCTCTTTCTACTTAAAAAAACTGGCACGCAGATTGTGTAGTAGATCCTTTACTAAGGATACGCACCTAAGAAGCGTCTGCTTCTTAGGTGTGAATATGGGCCATAATGAGTACCAACTGTGGATCTTTTCACATATGTCTGTCAGTAATTAGCACACCTGTGCTCCAGCATGGAGACCTGGAAAACATACACTGTTAGGGGTACTTGAGGACAGGTGAAGAACCCCTGCAGTAGAGCAATTATCACTCCCAGCAAAAGGAATAAACCTGCCAATTTTCCCCCAGCAAAAGGTCCAATCGGTGCCACACAACTCCTGCTGGGACCAAAAATCAAGGCTGAATAGGGAGGAGCTGCAGAGATTGACATGAGGTCCATGCAGCTGATTGGCTACAGAGACCTCCTGTAAATCTCTGTACAGACTGACTGCACGGATCTCCTGTCAGTCTTGGCTAGCTGTGGCAACTCCAGTCAGTAATGAGGGGAACCTCCACCTCCTGGTCTATCTGACTCCATAATAACTGGCAAGTGTAGCAGTAATATAGTAATGGAAGACCAGTATCTCTTGCAGAATACAGAGATTTTATTACCATATTATTGCTTGCTTGGTGATAATAATGGAGTCAGACAGATGGGAAAACTCTGGCCAGGAAGTGTAAGTACAGATCCAATAATCGGAATTGCTCACACACTACACAATAGCAGGAGTTTGCTGATGATAATAGTTTGGAGAGCCCAATAGTAAAATGATAGGAGTCTAGCGTGTCTGGATTGATTATCATCATTTTGGAAATTCATCATGCCCACACACTAGAGCAATAAGTGGTCCAATCAGCCAGTAACTGGATAATAGAAAGTATGGCCAGCCTGCATTACATATTAATCCATAGCGCTGTACCTATATCAGACTGCATTACATTTTAATCCATAGCGCTGTACCTATATCAACCTGCATTACATATTAATCCACAGCGCTGTACCTATATCAGACTGCATTACATTTTAATCCATAGCGCTGCACCTATATCAGACTGCATTACATATTAATCCATAGCCCTGTACCTATATCAGACTGCATTACATATTAATCCATAGCGCTGTACCTATAGCAGCCTGCATTACATATTAATCCATAGCGATGTACCTATATCAGCCTGCATTACATATTAATCTATAGCGCTGTACCTATATCAGCCTGCATTACATATTGATCCATAGCCCTGTACCTATAGCAGCCTGCATTACATATTAATCTATAGCCCTGTACCTATATCAGCCTGCTTTACATATTGACCCATAGCCCTGTACCTATAGCAGCCTGTCCTTTAGTCCAATATTTTCATTACTGTACATTTAATTTAACCAATCACAATTAGTCCAAAATCCAAATATAGTTTATATGCAGTAAACTGAAAAAAGCCACAAATGTAATAGTTCAATATAAGTTTCATAATAAGATGTTTTATATTATCCGTCTCTTCTTGATAACAGATAATGGTAATTTTACTGTACTTCCAGCTGTCCACAAGGCAAGAGACAACTATCAGATTGTGTATCTGACAGTCAGGCAGTCCCACATTTAATTTCTTGTGGGAGCACAAGAGGATTAGAATGACAGGAGAAAATTGAATGTGTGTTGGTTCAGTTACAAAATTATGGGAGAAGTATGCTTTTCTCATTACACACAGCTCCGCAATGATGACATTGCAATAGAATGATAAGAACGGTGACACTTAACAGTTTGGTGTCTGCCATGACAGTCGTCTTGTGGGGAGATTGTGCTCATAACTGCCCCGAGGGCTGAACAAATAAAGTCATGGAGCTGTATTCAGAGATCCGTTTGCTAAAAGTACGCAATACGCAATTATACGCACGGACACAGACGGGTTGACAATGACTTACGAGTGTCTCGACCACCTTTATCTTTAAGTGTGCATTTCCGTGCTTATAATACTTCCATACGTGCGTATCTAACTAACCGCGCCCTCACCCCCCCCCCCCCACCCCCCCCCCCCCCCCCCCCCCCCCCCCCTCCCCCNCACTTTCACGTATCTGTCTCCGGACGGATTTTAACTACGTCTCTCCGTACGTATTTTCTCACGTGCGATTCACAAGTCCGTGCCTAATGGACTTCCATGTGTAAAATCAACGTAGATAGCGTAAATTTAGTTACTACGCACGCGCAGTTCATCAGTTCATAAAAATACGCACAGAACTTCCCGCAAAAATGGTTTTCTGAATTCGGCCCATGGTCACTGTTGAACAGATGTCATTGTTTGTTCACATTATTACAGATGGTATGTGAAAACTTAACTACACGTCAATATGCAAAAAAAAACAAAAAACTGGTAGCTCATAGGACTGTGTTTGTCTATTTGACATCATAGGGGTAGATCCAGAACTACGTGTGCCGTACGTTTATTCGCGGAGTGTATTTTCGTACACGTAAGTTCGCTACACTCCCCTCGGCACACCCCTTGCACGGACGTATTTTGTCAAAATACGCTACCCAAACCCTACCTTAACTTTGTCTAACGTAACAGCATACGTCCGCTAACAGACGTACAGAGTACGTGAACATACGCAGCTTAGCACGCCCATACTGTACACTTTAAATACCACCACCCGCCTACTTCACGTAAAACGCACGTATTGTTGACTAACGTAAATTTGGCACGCCCACGCGTAAGTATTTACGTGACACATACGTGAATTTCGCATACGTTCACAATTGCGCTACGTGAATGTGCGGATTTTCTGTGGTGCGCATGCACAGTGCGTACGTAACTGCGAATTTACATCTCTGCCACGTGTAAAATCGCGGAAAAGCGTAGTTCTGGATCTACCCCATAGTCATCTAATAAAGCTGGGCACACACCTATGCAATTGTACTTGAGACCCAATGGCCCTTACAATTTTAATGAACTGACAGAAAAGTCGTAGAGCAGGTTGTATATGTGTACACACTACCCACATCTGTCCCATTGCGAATCCCCGCTGAGATGTCTCTCATTGCAAAATAGGGACCGTCGAAAGTTGCTTTTCAGCTGTCCCTATTACAAATTAGAGCCATCGCAGAAATTTTTTTTTTTTCGCGTACTCATCCATTCATTTTCGGAGAGCCATCGCAAAATGTTTTTTTATGAATGGGTGAGTATGCGATTTGGGAGAATGGGGGTAAGAGTTATGGTACAGGGGGAAAGACTTGGGGTGGGGGGGAGATTTAGTGTTAGGGGGCCGTATTCAGAGCTTTTGAGAAATGTGCTACTGCGCATGAGCAGTAATTTTGTAACGTAATCTATGTCACTTCTTGCAACGTAGATTGCGTACACGCGTATTCAGAGCTCCGGCATTGTGGCCGGAGCTCTGAATACGGCCCAGGGAGTGGAGTTGCTTACCTTTCAGAGCACCGTATTCGGTGCTTCGGGGATCGATTGCTATGTCTTATCGAGGCATAAGCAATAGATATCCCAGTCAGTTCGGAACTGGCCATTCGCAATGGGGACCCTCACTCCATTTGTCCAACATTATACTATAGGTGGTTTTTAGGACATTCATAAAACTAAATCATATGATACAATCTGTTTATTCTCCTAATAAGAACATGGGAGTGTACATACGCTTGCTATATCAGACAAAATTGTCTGGAATCGTATGATAGTTACAAGTGTATGAATCGTATGATAATTACAAGTGTATGAATTGTGCGATAGTTACAAGTGTATGAATCGTGTGATAGTTACAAGTGTATGAATCGTGTGATAGTTACAAGTTTATGAATCGTGCGATAGTTACAAGTGTATGAATTGTGTGATAGTTACAAGTGTATGAATCGTGTGATAGTTACAAGTTTATGAATCGTGCGATAGTTACAAGTGTATGAATTGTGTGATAGTTACAAGTGTATGAATCGTGTGATAGTTACAAGTTTATGAATCGTGCGATAGTTACAAGTGTATGAATTGTGTGATAGTTACAAGTGTATGAATCGTGTGATAGTTACAAGTTTATGAATCGTGCGATAGTTACAAGTGTATGAATTGTGTGATAGTTACAAGTGTATGAATCGTGTGATAGTTACAAGTTTATGAATCGTGCGATAGTTACAAGTGTATGAATTGTGTGATAGTTACAAGTGTATGAATCGTGTGATAGTTACAAGTTTATGAATCGTGCGATAGTTACAAGTGTATGAATTGTGTGATAGTTACAAGTGTATGAATCGTGTGATAGTTACAAGTTTATGAATCGTGCGATAGTTACAAGTGTATGAATTGTGTGATAGTTACAAGTGTATGAATCGTATGATAATTACAAGTGTATGAATTGTGCGATAGTTACAAGTGTATGAATTGTGTGATAGTTACAAGTGTATGAATTGTGTGATAGTTACAAGTGTATGAATTATGTGATAGTTATAAGTGTTACCCAGCTTCACTTCACTTTATAATTCTCCTACCGAGGAACATTACATATTATTTGGTCAGAGCGGCACATGGTCACAATATAGCCCATCTCTTGTTTACATGTGTCTGACCTTTTACCATGTTTTATGAGGGGGGGGGGTGTTTGCATACAATATGCTATTTATATACAATAGCAACATATACTGAAACTACACATTGCCAAAAAGGATGTCTGCAATAAATTCTGTGTCCATAAAAAATTACTTACAGTCTTCTCTAATCTTTGGGTTTAAATTGTGTAATTATATATTTTTTTCTTTTTGCTATTAAGACAAAAAAATGATTGTGGACATTATTATAGTTAGCAAAAGATTTTGATTAAATTACTTATATAAATGCTCATCTAAGTAATAATAAATACTCATATTAGTATTGATAAATACTACTAGTTTTTAGAATATGCAAAAAAACAACGCTCAGTGCTTGTGCGCTCAGCACTCATACATGTAGCACCAATCGCTGCTTTAAACTGTCAGACTCTGCCTGATTCTCTCAGGCAGCGGTCCTACCAAGCTCCGCCTCCACCCCTGCCTAGTCCCGCCCATCTAGACTCAGGCCCCATATCAAGGAGTCTGTCGCCTTCTGCCCCTGTGTAGAAATCTAATTTTCATAACAGGAAGTTTACATGGTGGCAGAATGGTCTCATACCTGCCGCCATATTGGTTTCTATAAGAGCTTCATGAGAAACAAATCAGTATGTGTGGAGCAGACAACATAGAATGGAACATATATTTCTCTACCAAGCCCTTGAGCAATCATATCTTGACACTGCATGTTAGCTGACTTAATAGAGATGATCAGAACAAATACATTTTACAGCAAACAGTGACTTCTGAATCTTGTTCTGCATGCTACTACTGGCAAAACAAAAACCTAAAATGGCTTCTGTTTCATATTCTTATTCTCTTCTACTAGAACTAAAGGACAATTAGGTATTAAAAGACAAGAATATATTATACACAGTTTTACCAAGGATGCATGAAAAGCGTTGCCTGTACGAAGGTCTGTTTTGTCTCCATTTTCTACAGCGGCGGTGCTTCCACAGTTGCGAAGAGTGATCTGTTGACAGGTAAGAAAAATGTAAGTAAGTGCTTGAAATTAGTTGCTCCTGGGCTAAACCATGTTGATTGCAGGGGAGTCATATTTCATCTGTGGCAAACAGTATTAGAGTTGAGAGGTGATGTTTCCTATCCCAAGTCTAAATAACAGTGTGATAGTAAAGCTGGTCAGTATCTGTGTGCACTAAGCAATTCAAAGATATATCCCTGCATGCAAAGAATACAATTAATTTGACTCCCCCTGAAATCAGTATGGTTTAGCCAAGGAGTAACTCATTTCAAGAACTTAAGTCTGGATCCAGCCCAAGCATCCTAGCCCTACCCATAACACTCTCCTCCCCTAACTTTCCCCTTCTTAAGCCCTAAAGCTGGCCATACACTAGAGCGATTATTGGCCCGAACCCCCAATTATTGGGTGATCGGGCCAAAAATCGCTCTAGGTAATGTCCAGGATCAATTTTTAAAACTTCCAATAAACGCACCAGAAACACTCTTTTCATTTCATTCAGACATTTTTAAACATGTCTGAGTGATATTGGGCGCTAACACCCGATATTTTAAGGGGGCCAATCAGCAAGCTGAAAGGCACCCATCCTATCCCTGCAATAGACGCTGTTGCATATCTACGTACTAAGCTGTTCTGACAGCTCTGAATTATACTTCTAAGCGGTCAGAGCAGCTTAGTACATAGATATGCAGCAGCATCATAGAGAGCCCTGGCCCCCATCTTTTTTGCTAGGATTATCGGTCCCAGCAGAGGAGGTGTATGGTGCCTATAACAGGACATTTCCCTAGTGGGAAATCATCCCATTTATCAGGATACCCCCTGCTGGGATCGATAATCATCTCAGTGTATGGCCAGCTTAACCATCCCTGTCTCGCAACCCAACCTTCCCCTTAAGCCCTAACCCCCCCTCTTCTTCAGTCCTAACCAGAGCCTGATGCACCTTCCACAGCCTGTTGCTATTAAGAACGGGTAAATATAGTTACCCGTTGCCAATAGCAATTTTCTGTTACAATTTCAGCAATGATCCAGCCACAACATCAGTTTTACAACTAATTTATAATATACTAAACCGTGCAGGAAAAGGACTACCAGAACACAGATGACAATGGGCCGTATTCAGAGAACCGTTTTTGTGTATTTTTAGGATTGGATCAACTCCGCATGCATAGTAACTTTATTTCCGTAAGTTACATTGAATATACGCTCGTAAGTGCTTTAGACACGGGCATGGAAATCGCACTTGAGTATATACATGCTGATGGGTGGCCTAGAAATACGTACTTGCAAATTTACATAAAAGTGGGTGGGGGGAGGAATTTAAATGAATGCTTGGAGGCAAGGTTATAAAGAACCGCACGGATTGAGCACATAGACACGAGCATGGAAATCGCACTTGAGTATATACGTGCTGATGGGTGGCGTAGAAATACGTACTTGCAAATTTACATAAAAGTGGGTGGGGGGAGGCATTTAAATGAATGCGTGGAGGTGGGGTTATAAAGAATCGCATGGATTGAGCACATATACGCCTGTAAGTACACGGAAAGAACAGAGTGGTCTAGGGACTTGTAAGCCCCCGACAGCACGTACGGGAGAGGGGAGTGTTGGGGTTATTGGTGGGTGTTTCCTTACTCCAGCTATGCGTATAATTGCGTGCATAAAAAAACGGTTCTCTGAATACAGCCTAATATTACTATACTATATTTAAATTTTTTTAAATCTCTGTTTGTATAGATATATATTTATGAGATTATGCGTCTGAGCATTTGCCCTTGTATTGCATAGTGATTGATATCAGGTCAAGTCTATTAATTGGGGTCACATGCTGTCCTTCAAGTAACCTACTTTTGTGCTGCAGTCATCACAGCAATATTCCACTGAGCCTTTAAACATAAATCTATTTATTTCAGTCTTTTTTTTTCTGTTACTGTAAGATGCCGGAGGCATCTTTGGGAAAATGAATGGAAACCCGGTTTGTATATAAATATGCAATTTAAACAGCAGGTATTGCAACAATTTAAATTAGTATTTTTCCAAAATGTTTATTGCAGTTTTAAAATGTCAGAGGGCAACTAATAAAGATAACGCTGTGTATACAAGGTTTAGCAGAAAACGAAAGGCTAATTACTATCCAGTTTGTATGTATTTGCATAATCAACTCCGTCTTGTTGTTTAGTATAATTCACTGCAATAAACACCGAAACCTGCTTCTGTAGAGTCCATGGTAGGTATCTGCAGGCCCCATCAGCTCCGGAGCCCGGGACACTAGGCCTGGCTGTCCCCCTGATGGCGGCCCTGCCTGTGTGACTGGATCATACAGTACACTGAGCACCATGTAAGCAAGCTGGTCCATTGTGTGGACTAGCCCTTATGTATCCATCCCTAATATCCTATAGAGAGTAAGATTTTGGGCACCCACCCAGTCTAAAATCTGTCTGTAAATCTAATGGCGCTATATAAAAACCTATAAATAAATAAATAATGCAAAGGTCTCTTATAAACATTAAGATGGGCACTTTGTCAATCGATCCTACTCTTAAGATGCTGTGGGTATGCTCATCACACAAAGCCCAATGTGACATGCATTGTACTTATTCATCTGTGCAGACTCTGTTATTAGATCCTATCCCTTTCACTGATCCTCAAGTCAGACACATGTAACAGTGACCTAATTTCCAGCCTTGTTTCACTGACCCCATTTCCGCACTGGTTTTGACTTCCACATTATGGCCCATATTCAGAGTACCGGACGTATAACATATATGTCCTGTGTTTAGCAATTTTTCCTATGCGCATGCGTAGTCATTTTTTTTAACGTAATCTACATATCTTTTTCTTACGTAGATACGTAAGGATCTGAAAGACCGCATTTACGCAATCTACGTAAGAAAAAGATAAGTAGATTACGTTAAAAAATGACTACGCATGCGCAGTAGTAAAAGTCGCTTAACACCGGACGTATATGTTATACATCCGGTACTCTGAATACAGGCCTTGATGTGCTAATTCAGAAGGCTTTGGAAGCAGTAACTGTTGGTGTTCATCTTTAACTTTTACAATAACTACTTATAAAAACAATAGGCTGTTATCAACAAGTTATACAAACCTGCTACAGAAGATCATGTCTTTATTTTTCGGTAGGATTAAGTCTCAGAGGATTTTCAACATGGTTCTTATTGCTTATAAAATACTTGGTGGATGTAAGCAAAGTGCCTACTTTCTATCACTTCCCTCCGGGAGGTGCGGATGTGGGGGAGGGACACAAATTATGCAAACCACATTATTAAACCCCGCCCCTTGTCCGGCAAAACTGTGTTTCAGGGGTGGACGGAGCTTGATGACGGAAATCACGTCATCAAGTCCCACCCATCCCTAGTAACACTAGGGATTACTATAATGATAGGCAAGAGGGGGCCTCTTATGCGGGAGATTTGCCTACTCTCCCGGGATACCGGGAGAACTGACAGAATTTTTGGAGTCTCCTGGACATTCCAGGAGAGTCGGCAACCCTGGTTGCAGCATGTGAATGACTGATAATTGTAAAGCGCTATATGATGGCACTATATAAAAATGTTAATAATTAAATATTGAGAATGAATAAAAAGGGAATGCTATATTTTATAGAAGCTCTTTTCTTTAGTAGTCTTAAATATATAAAAATGAAGTTTTAATTCTGGATGCTAGAAATGAAAACCACGGATTTTATAAAATATTAACAGTAAAATAAATCATTCAGCCATTTCTTTTTGCAACAATGATTTTAATACCTAGTAGTGTAATTCTAACCAGTAAGCCTATTAAAAATCAAAGAAAACAACCATACTATGCATTGGATCACTCATCAGCTGGCAGCACAAAGCAGTAATGTGGCCAGGATTCAGGAAATTGGCAGTAACACCACACTCTGCTATTCTGTATCATCTGTAGTATGTTCATATCACGGGTGCTGCAGCTTATTATAATGATTGTAACACAACAGGTACGATGTATTAGAGAACAAAATACCTACAAAAAAAGGCACTGCGCAAATATTGTTTATTATATACAGAGGAGGGTAAATGGGCTAAGACATTTCACACATGTAGCTCATTTTCTAACATAACATAGGCAGAGGAACTGTTTCCAAGAGGCAGAGTCCTTAAGCACCCACACTTTCTGAAGATCTCCATTTCAGGTGCCTCGCCAACAAAACAAATAGCTGACACGAGCGAGTAGGTAAAAAATATAAATAAATAAATGCCCTGCTCCTTACATAACAGCACAGATGCAGGACTTCGAGCATTGGCACCATGATCAAAACCAGCTAGACACGCCAGCATATACAGCTCATCTGCTAATAGGAGACATCTCCTTTATATCTAGAGCACCCCAGGAGGAAGGGTAATAAGTGACTTCAGTGCCAGTCGTCCAGTATAAAACAGCAGCTGGGCAACATGAAAACAGGGAGCAAGGGGGATTGAACCATCAGCACACATGAAATGCAGGAACATCTGGAAGTTTAAGTCCTTTTTATTGCTAACAGTGTGTTTTAGCTTTCCAAATGACAACAGATGGCAACCAGCGAGAGGCCTTTTACCAATCTCCATCTCCAAAACCCTACCAGCAGTCAGATATTTCTGGTGATAGGTGTGCTCTACACCACAGTGGCCCTAGGTGCACACACTGGTTGGAAACACAAGCAATCAGCATGCAATGACCCTTATATATATACTTGGAGAATGACAATAGAACCTCCTAGCATCAGGACGGATCCAGAAGGATCACAGGATCAGATCTCCGCTGCTGTTGTATGGGAGTTACGATCACTTAGTTCCCCTTTAATGTACGAGACTTATCTACCCAGGAACCTATCTTAGCTTTTATACATCAGCTGGTACAGATCGTGTGTAAGGGCTTAACCAAACCTTTACTGTACGACTTACCTCCCTCCTCTCACCATGCGTGCATTCAGTACACATGGCGGGTCTTCAAGCCTCTTCTCTGGATCATTAGGATTGCAGTATTATAATGCAGATGTTTTCTGCACATGGGTCTTGTGTCTAATTCTACTCCTATGAAATAAAGCTCTATTAAGGGGGACATATAGAGCCCTATTGTGGGAGATAATTTGAGCACAATGAAGGATAAATAAGAGCTTTATTGTTAAGCATATATTTTATCATTAAAAATATTTTATAAATGAAAAAAATCACAGTAATAAGATCTGCAAACCATTCACCAAAATAGTAGAGAAAATAATGATACATTCTCAGCAATACAATTGAAATGGACAAGGGGTAAGATTTATTGCGTGTTTGGAAATATGTTGCCCATAGCAACCAATCAGAATTTAACTGACATTCTCTAGTATGTAAAATAAAAAAGTGAGAGCTAGAATCTGAATGGTTGCTATAGGCAACATCTCCATTTTTCCAAACCCGCAGCTTAGTAAATCTCGCCCAAGTGTGGTGATCGAATGTTGTGGGTCAAGGTGGGATTGCGGAGAGGTGTGTTAGCAAGAAAAATATTCTGTTTACTTTTTGCCCTTTTGTTTCAGTTAATTCTTATCAGAAAACCATGGTTTGTACAAGTTCATTAAATGGAATAAAATAAACAATTGCATATAATTCATACAGGTTTACACAATCAATTGACAGTATTTCTTATTATTTCTATCCACAATCCCTTCCCTACCGAATTACCCAAAATCAACTCCTTCTCCTCCAGCACGACACTTCAATTAATTACTTAATTATTATTTACTAATTACAAAGATTACGATTTAAATTATTATTATTATTATTCTGGTTTTATTCTGTTTGTGGGCATGTCTGGGATCAGTTGCCGACAGGGAGAGCTGATCCACAGCAGCCATTTTGGAGACTTTAAGGGGTGTCTCCTAGGTAAGTTGTCTCTCAATTTATAAACATATATATGGGACCCAATACTGGGACTCTCATTGTTAGAGTTAGGACCACCATATACAGAAAGGCCTTGACGGTGGCTGGTGGCTTATCTCATATTTGTACAAATATGCGTAACGAACATTTCTGTGTTTTATTTTACAGATAGAACAGTATA
>WWET01000395.1:178647-210488 GCA_011038615.1 Limnodynastes dumerilii
TCCACATAAATCTATGCAGCCTGCAACTCAAATAAATAGCTGTAGGTTAAAAAATTACTAAAAAGTAGAAGAGAACATTGAAAAGTGAAAAATTACGCTGGCAGAAGTTTTTAAAAAAACAACAATCAGAAAAAGTTATTTTATATTATTCTCTTCTACAATAATACGTAATTACTGAGTTGCTGCAGTCTAATTTTTGACATTCAAGTGCAGAAGGTCCTAAATAGATTATTACAGACATATGACGGCAGGGCTGCTTATGGGAAGTAATTGTGCTGACATTTGTATTGCATGGGTAAAGATACAGAAATACACGCGCATATTTTATAACGGGAGGTAAGCACAAAAATGAGCGCTAACAAATACGCTCATGGTCCTTTTAACGTGCATTGGAGGCGGTGGGACATTTCTAATTGAATAGCGGTTATTTTTGCGCACGAAAGGTGCGCATTTTATATCCGCGTTTTTTTTTGTTTTTTTTTATTCGCGTTTAATTGAATCCGGCCCATAAACTCCATACAGATAAGACCTAGGGCTGGATTTACTAAGCTGCGGGTTTGAAAAAGCGGAAATGTTGTCTATAGCAACCAATCAGATTCTAGCTGACATTCTCTAGTATGTAAAACGACAGCAAGAGCTCGAATCTAAGTGAGAGCTAGAATCTGATTGGTTGCTATAGGCAACATCTCCTCTCCACTTTACCCACAGCTTAGTAAATCTGGCTCCTAGAATCAAATGCATGACCTCAGCGCCATGAGACACAAGTGCTAACTCACTGAGCCACCGCGCTGCCCGTATACCATGCAGTTAACATTTTTGGCTTAACACGAACTAAGGAGCAAAAGAATAACTATTATTATTAGTATTTGTGGTCTTGGAAATACAGGTTTATATTCACACTGCAATTTAGACTGGATCTAGTACATGCTCTTTCCTACTCTAAATATATAGATCTACATTTTAAATTTGTGCCCATTGCTGTGTAACATGTCTTTTGTCAAGAAAGGTGGTTTTTGGGGATGGCAAAGGTGTAACAATTGCAGGCAGGGGCGGAAGATGACCAGCACAGGCCCCATAGCAAGGAGATGGGGAGATGGGAAGGGGTGTGCTATGTGGTCTGTAGGTCTTTAATCACTGACCTTGTAGACTGAACTCAGCAATAATTCAAACATTTCCTGTACTTTTAATATTTTACTACGTGGCAAACTATGGACCTGACTCACAGATAAGAAAATGCTATTTTTTTAGGAGCGGATATTTAAGAAGGGATTAGCTGCGCATGCGTAGTACCTCAATATATGCAATTTACATAGGACTTAAGAACGGGACAGCTCTGAATCACCATTTCTTCTTGGTTCGTAGTGACTTAAGAAGTAAACGGCATGTCGGGAAAACTTAAGAACGAAGATAAGAAGATTGGGTGGAGGGAGACATTTAAATGAGAAAATATGGGCGTGGTTAGGCAGAAACACTCTTAATTAGTCGCCCTACGCACACAACTAAGAACCTAAAGTAAAGGTAACCCTATTGCATTCTTAAGTCGGTTAAGAAGCTAAAAACCCAGGGGGGGATGTCAAGCCCTATTAATATTGTTCTGTAAAGTGAAACATCAAAAATCCCATTTTTCCCTGAAAACAATTCATTCCCAGTAATGTCTCAAGTAAAATGTGACCCAAAATCAGAGTTTCTGAGTTAATCGCTTGTAACTGTAACAAGACTTTCATTTATTAGAGAAGATTCTTATTAGCTGCAAAGCACTCAGGCCAAAACACTTAATTAGACTCCTACATATTGCATGGCAGTCTGCTGTTTTCCTCCTAATAATGTTTCAGTGTAATTGCTTTCATGACTAGTGCATTATGAGGGAAGGAATGTCTATATAAGTCCCCCTGCATCAGATATAAGGATGTGCTGTAATAAAGGACCCCTTCCCCCACTCTACTGTTTTACAAAAATGATAATAGTTTCATAAGAGCTAATACTTTTTTTTTTGACCAGTGTACAATAAAGCGATTACCCTTGTGACCACAACACAATACAGAAAGCATATGCATTCACAGTATGTTCATTATGATATACTGCATATACATTTATTGGGGGAATGGTATTAAAGCTTTTTCCTTTTTTGGCTCCATTTTCCATTATTTTAGTCAAATGAATTTACAGGATTCCGGAACAGGGGTCATGTGGAGCTTTTCATAGGAAGTGAAGTGAAATGTTTCATGCTAGTTAATCCTATTGTGCTCCATCTGTTCAAGAAAGAATTGTACTGTAACTTACTTGAAAAGTCATTGTAATATGTATTTTACATATCTGGATTAAAACATATTCTTTTTTATATATATAAATGTATTTTTTTTTAACTTTATCAGCTGCAAATTGCATCTGTTCTGATTGCGACATGCACACACATACATATAGATTGACATATTTGCATACACACACACAGATATAATTATATAGATATTGGACCGGATCCAGAACTACGTCCGTCTTTCATAGACGGACGTAGTTCAATAAACAGTAGCTACTGCGAATGCGTAGTAGCTATTGTACGTAATCTGCGTATCGCTTCGATACGTAGATTGCATATATGCGGTCTTTTAGACCGCATATACGCAATCTACGTATCAAAACGATACGCAGGTTACGTACAATAACTACTACGCATGCGCAGTAGAATGGAAGACGGACGTAATTCTGGATACGGCCCAATGTTACTAATTTAATAACGAGACTCTAAGGTTATTTATTTTTCATTAACTTAAATCACCATAAAATGAGATACCTTACATAATATTCATTCTTTATTAATAATAATAACGGACCGTACGTAGATTACGTACAATAGCTACTACGCATGCGCAGTAGCTACTGTTTATTGAACTACGGCCCATTGTGACAGAAACATTGGTTTGGGGGTACTGGAACATTATAAATGGTTCATTTTTCTATCCAGCAGATGTGTGTTTCAAAACCAAAGGCAGATTATTTATTTGTTGCTGTGTTTGGCTTTGCTATAAAGTCTGTGAAGGGTTCCTGGGGTTGTGGATAGGAGAGAGTAAATGGACTCTGTCAGAAATCTTCCATGGTCTTTAGGCACCTGTGAGAGGAGCTTAAAAAGGTTGTCAGCCTAATAGCCTGTGTCTCTCATGGTCTGGGCACTGAGGTAAAAGGGCTCGGAGAGACAAACAGGGTAGACTTACATTGATTCTGTTATGTTTGTGAGTAGAACACATGGGGCCAGATTTGCTAAGCTGTGGGACAGGAAAAGTGGAAATGTTGCCCAAAGCAACCAATGAAATTCTAGCTCTCATTTTCCTGTTACTAGAGAATGTCAGCTAGAATCTGGTTGCTTTGGGCAACATCTCCACTTTTCCTTTTCCGTAGCCCAAGGTCCCATCACAAAGGTCAGCGACTACTTTTATGTATTAGTGGCCTGTTTTGTTTTGGCTGTGTGAAAATAAAACATACTAAAAGTTCATTTTACTGATAAACTGGACTGCTGTGTTGATATTTGTATGTAATATGGAATATATGTGTAGTAGCCCCTTTGTATTTGAACAAACAGATCTTTTTTGAAACCAAGGTCCTATAAGACCAAAAAAACCCACAAACCAATAAATTGGCAACTAGTGCCATAGGGCCGGATCCAGAACTACGGGCGTCGGGTGTGAGCGGGCGTAAGATGGTGATTGCTAGCTACTGCGCATGCGTAGTAACTATGGGCCTGATCCAGACCAATGATGTAGCGCTGAGCGTACTAACGCTCAGCGTTACATCGTGGGACACCCCATGACACTCCCCCTGCCCTATTGTATTTACGTTCCCTTACGCCGGCTGAAGGCTACCCTAACTTCAGCCGGCGTAAGGGAGTGTAAATACGCTGGGACGGCGGCGTTAGTATGATAACACCGCCCTCCCAGCCTCTTTACCCTCCCTTCCCCCGCCTACCTGCTCTAACGCTGGGCATTACTACGCTGCTGCTACGGACACCCGATCAACGATCGGGCGTTGTCGTAGCTACGCCAGGCAACATCTGCCTGGCGCATGCGCAGATCGTCTTTTTAGATGATCTTACACTGCTACCTGGCGTATTAACGCCGGGCAGCATAGTTCAGGATCGGGGCCTATGTATGTAATCTATGTATCGTTTCGGTACGTAGATTGCGTATATGCGGTCTTATATATATCATATACGCAATCTACATACCGAAACAATACTTAGATTACGTACATAGTTATTACGCATGCGCAGTAGCTAGCAATCACCATCTTACGGCTGCGCGTACCCGACGGCTGTAGTTTTGGATCCCGCCCATAAAACATAATTAAGTAGTACAAACCAGTTTACCAAATTGATTGAACTTTATGTAGCACGGTTGTCATTAATTGCAGCTGGTGTCACAGTTGGGAATTGGCCCAATAGTTAGTAGAAGCCATAAGCTACTCACATATTCTAAGGATGAAAAGTGGCACTTATCACTTGCCAATAACAAGCAGAGTGCCATCAGCAGACATCTGAGAGGTGATAAAATCTGCACTGGAAACGAGGACAGTTTTTTCATTCATCACTTCTGTTACACAACTCTGTACTAATTAAGAGCTCCATTTTAACAATGTGACTTGTGAACATTCCCAAGATAAAGTGGCCAAGTGATTATTTAAATAATTTAAAATCACCTTAGTTAGCCGTTAAAAACAAAACTTTATCACAATGATCATGAAAGATAAATAAGATAATGGACTGGATCCAGAACAATGTCCGTCGTCAATAATACGTACGTCAGATGCCGAAAATAGCTACTGTGCATGCATAGTAACTATTTTACGTATTCTATGTATCGTTTTGTTACATAGATTGCGTATATGCGGTCTTAAAGACCGTAGCTATTTTCGGCATCTAACGGACATATTATGGGTGACGGACATTGTTCTGGATCCAGCCCAATAACTATAGACCAGATCTGATAAGATCTGATTGTGCTGCTATCAGATCCCTGATGCATCTACGCAGCCATGCAAGCAATTTACATAACCAGTCCCCTCGCTAGCACAGACATACAACACCAGGACCCTACCTTGACTTTTGAAATGTATCTGCATCAAGCTTGGCAGCTCTGTGTCTGCACGCTATTTGCCATTCTTCTATAGGCATCCAAAGTACTGTCACATGTAGAAGAATATGTAAACAAGCCTAAAATATTCTAGTTCTCTGGGATCCTAAAAGATATATATATATATAAAAAAACAAGACATGGACTGGCACTCTAGCCATTACTCAGTTACTAATCATGAACTTCTATCTTTAAAATAAAAGTCAGAGAATTAGTTACAAATATCTGCAGATATGTGATAAGCTGTTCGCCACTTACAAGGCTTCTCTGCTGAACAGTCTTAACTCTAAGGGCCTTATTCATTAAGGGCGATATTTTACATAAAAATCGCATCGCGGCCGATCGCGGCGATTTCCCTGCAAATTTTTTTTTTTTGGCCCGAATTCACTAAGCTGCGATTTTTTACAAACACGCGCGATGCCCCGCGATGCATTTAGGGCTAATCGCGGTGATTTTTTCATTAAAATCACCGCGATTAGCCCTTTAACTAATGGCGGCATATCGCGTGTATTAAAAAAATCCAAAGTTCTGCATGTCTGCAACAAGCGTACGCCGGTCGGGAGCGTAAAACCGGGCAAAAAAACGCACTGAGCATGTGCTTTATGACAAGTTACGGTCATCCGAGGACATGAGCGTACAGCGAGCGTATTTTGAGCGTTTTTGTACAATGATAGTCCGGACGCTCGAGTTACTACACAGAGGCGGGGATAGCCATTTAAATTGTACAGTATGGGCGTGCTAAGTCCCGTACGACCAGCGTATCAGTACGAAAATTCGCACAGACGCGTGAAAAAGTTAGGGTCGGGTTCAGCCGCCATAAGTCGGTACAATCAATGGGAGTGTCATGGGTGTGAAAGTTTATACGCCCGGGCGATCATACGCTATGCTCGCGGGCGTAGGTCTGGATCAGGCCCAACGGGCTGTATTCAGAGATGCGTGTGCAAAAAAGTATGCAATTATACGCACGTACGGCGCAGGCCAAACCCCCTCACAGCCATGACACTCCCCTCTCCTTGACGTGCTGTCGGCCACTTACGAGTTCGACCACTTGTATCCTTCCGTGTGTATACTTCCTCCATCCGTGCGATTCTTTAAAACCACGCCTCCATGCGTTCATTTAAATGCCTATCCCCACCCACTTTTATGTAAATTTCAACGTCCGTGTGAGATGCGTGCGTATGTCCTCAAGTGCCATTCACAAGTCCGTCCGTGAGGCACTTACGTGTGTATAATCTACGTAACTTATGTATAAAGTTGCGACGCATGCGCAGTTTAAACGTACCTAAAAAATACGCACGCAACTAGCAACAAAAACGGTTCCCTGAATCCGGCCCAACATTAGTTGCCTGCTGTCCTGACACATGCAAGAGATTTTTGGGAGTCCCTTTAGCGAACTTGGCAACTCTCCTGAATATTAGGGATACTCCATGAAGAGTGGGTGATCTCCCTGACCCCCTGAAGTGTTTGGCAGTCTCCCTGATGTTGATTCAGTTCCAGAAGTTATTGTAGTATGATGACAGAATTAAACATTTTCCTGTATGGAGGACTATGGAGGCCGATGTTTATATGGAGAACAAAATGTAATGAAAGACTGGCAGTTATCTAAGACAACATGACTTAAATAATGGAGACAGAAAGTAAAAATACACTTTGGTCTCTTGTTAATCAGCTGCAGTGTCACCTACTTTTATCTCTTCTATAAAGATGAGGAAGTCAGTGGATCCTATTCACAGTCTCCACAATAATAATGAAAGTATTTATTCATTGATAATTAAATAACAATTAATAATTACTGATGTTGCTATTTTTTATTGAGAATTCATTTCCCTGCATTTTTTTGTACTTATAGGTCTCCTTTCTGGCAAGTCTACCTGCAGTTCCACTATACGCCACTATGAATTTAGTACATGTATGTCTCCTTTCTGGTCCACCTGTGGGTAGTACGTA
The DNA here is from genome assembly GCA_011038615.1 of Limnodynastes dumerilii. Taxonomy (NCBI): domain Eukaryota; kingdom Metazoa; phylum Chordata; class Amphibia; order Anura; family Limnodynastidae; genus Limnodynastes; species Limnodynastes dumerilii. The sequence goes on from WWET01000395.1 coordinate 185,712, forward strand.
CGAACGAGGGGAGTGCCTAGGGGAGTGCATAGTAATTACGCTACGTGTTGAAACGTAAAGGGAACGTAGGTCTGGATCCGGCCCTAAGTTCATAGTGGCGAATAATGGAACTGCAGGCAGATGGACCAGAAAGGAGGCCTATAATTACTAAAAAAAATACATCCTGTCTCCTTTCAGGTCCTCTTTTTTTAAAACAGTAAAGCCCCCTTCATTTTTTTCAGCCAATAACAGCTCCTCTTTTTTTTTTTTTATTGAATATTTTTTTATTGAGTTTCAAAAACAAAAACAACAACACATAAACAAAGAAAACATAAACCCCTCCCATCCTCCCCAGACCTCAACCCAACCCTAGGGATCCATACAAAGTTACAAACAACAAGGCCAATACACCGGCTTGCAAGATATAAAATTAATGCAGTGTCACAAGGTCAACACATAACATGTATTACAGAAATAGAAACAAGAAATTTCCTAACACAGATCATGGATAGACACAAAAGAAGACATGGCTCATCTTATTGGAGAAACTAGCTCGCTGGAGTGTTTTTATTTATTTATCTTTTATGATCCTCAGTTTATAGATACAGAGCACAAGAATATTTTGGGCTTGTTTACATATTCTTCTAGTTGTTAAGTGGGTAGGTGGATTTCCAACATCTAAAATAATCCTGCTGCTCTGTTAACGCAGGATATCGCTTGATTTGATCTATTTTGTTACATGTGCCTTTGGATCACATGAAGCCCGCTCAGGATTTGTGCCCACATGTACGTCATACCCGCTGCATGCTTACTTGTGTGTGCCTCTAGATCAGTCCTGTAGAGGTCAAATAGTGTAGTATGTTTAGGTATCATGAAATGTTTCTCAAGTTCAAATGTCATACAAATAGATGTATAAAAAGCATTAAAGCATTCCTGGATCTGCATTCAGTTTGAGTTCAGTCTGTTTATACGCTTATAAACATAGCCAGTGACATCATAGCTGGTCATGGGGTAATTCGATTAAATTGACTTTATAGTTAACACTGCCTCAATTGCAAAGCGGCCGGAGCTCTAAAAAAGACGTCCCCTGGACCCTCCAGATCTAGACTTCTATAATGGAAGTGTCTCTGACACTGGGGCAGAATGCATACAGTGTTTACACAAGGTGGGAGAGGGGGAAGTATTAAATAGAGTACTGTTAGGGCATGATTCAGCCCTGATATACATTCCAGACCTCTGCATTGTCCCTATTTTACGGAAGATACACGAGCAACGATATATAACGAGGACAAACTATGGCACACAGTCCAATTATCATTGGTCGGAGGATTCTTAAATTCAGAAGCTGGGTATTGGTTCCTTGGAATGAGATATTGTTATGATAGCCAATAAATATAAACAGATTCTTTAGGAGGGGTTCCTAACCGAAGGTGTGGGTATATATTGGAATGAAGGAGTGTCCTCTTTCCCCAGGATTACTGTGAACTGAAGATCTCCAGGATCCCTGCTGTACATTTTGTCCCTCCTCCCTTCCTTACTTACATTACTCTTAGGGCCAGATTTACTAAGCTGCAGTTTTGGCAAAGTGGAGCTTTTCCCTGCACTTCACAAATATCCAAACTATGCAGCTGCCTATACATGAAACAACAACATATATAATTCTAAGGGTCAGATTTGCTAAGCTGCGTGTTTGGAAAACTGGAGATGTTCCCCATAGCAACCAATCAGATTCTAGCTAACATTCACTTGTATGTAAAAAGAAAGTGAGAGCTAGAATCTGATTCTGATTGGTTGCTATAGGCAACATCTTCACTTTTCCACAGCATAGTAAATCTAGCCCTAAGGAGTTTAATGAAAAACCTTTTATTGTAAAAACAACATTTGACTACAGTTGCATGAGGATGACACCATGAATAAGCAGAAAGCAGCATATTGTTACCAGGGGACATACTGAAAAAAGGGCATATGTTTGGATCGGTGTACTGCAGTAGTAGCTTTCTTGGGGTATGGTAATAAAAAAGATTCTGGTCAAAACAACAGATGGAATTTAGTAAAGAGACAAAAAATATTACTTATGCAGCATTTCTTAACCAGGCCTCTATTTACTGTGTTAAATATACAATGTGCTTACCTTATAAAATTTTCATTTCTGCAGCTGTTAAACTTCACATATGACAAAAGAGGTAAAGAGTGTAAATTATTTAAAGTGCATTATTCCATGGAGAACCAATGATTTATTTTGTTCTGTTTTTTGATTTTTTTTAAAGAAAAGAATGCAATTTTTTTATTTATTAAAATAAAATTGGTAATTCTGGGGAAGTTAACAAGAAATTATGCATAAAAGTATAAAATACAGGAAAGGGGAGAATAAAAATGATATGTATTATACATTTTAACATTAGAGAAGTGCTCCAGGAATCATGAGGACACACAACCCTCCCATATGGTTTTGACACTGTATAATGTTATCTCTCAGACTCCTGGGAGAGCAGGCAAATCTCCTGCATTTGGGCTCGATAAAGTGTTTTAATGCCAATCACTGCCTGAATTCTCACCTGTGTCTATCAATGCTATAATCTATATTGTTACTATGGATGGTCGGGGCTTGATAGGGCCAAATCAAGACCTAATAATGACAGATAACTGACATATGTTCCGATGCTGTGTTCGGTGTGGAATTCACTAGCCACGTGTAGGACGGGCCCATTCTGATCGCAAATTCTGTACACTAGCAAAAGCAGCAGCTGCAAACGTAACAAATTAGCACTTAAGTCTGTCATCAAGCCTCACTCCATCCTTAGCATTGGGAGACAGGGGGTGGGACTGCCCCCATACTGCCATTACCTTCTCCTCAGATCTCCCATTACAAATAAAAAGTCAGCAACCATTTGTAAATATTACTGCCTTACCTTCCTAGGTAGAATACTTACAAATTCTGTGAAAAAGAAATACAAATAAGTATAAAATACAGAATGATATTTTTGTACTATATACATCTTTCTAGTGGTAATTATTGACACGTGTATACCAAACTAATGAATATTGCAAATAATAACATATGATAGGGAATTTGCCAAAAATCAATGAGCAGAAAGGAATACAGCACACCTCCCAACTGTTCCGATTCCAGATAAGCACAGAAGTAAGTGAATGGTTGGGCAGCATCCTATTATAATAATAATAAAATCCGAAAGTGAATGGGTGAGTAGGTGAATCGCACACACCTATTCATTTAAAAAAAATTCAGAGAGCACTCGAATTCGAAAAGCAGCTTCCGGCTGTCCATAATTCACAATGCGAACTTTTCGCAGCGAGGACTCGCAACGTCCTAGGAGACCAGGCAAATCTGCCACAATGGGCTTTAGGTTGCGATTTAATGCAAATCACTGCCTCAAGCCCTGCCCCCCAGGTCTATCAATAGCGTAAAGTCCTTTGCTAGGGATTTAATGATAAAATGATTACACTAATTCTATCAGTTATTTCATTTATAGTAGAATTAACCTAACTTCTGTTGACTTACACTTTTTTGTAGACAGTGCAATGACTGAATTACAAAATGCATGAACATGATTACAAGATGTATTTGTTCAGCCATTCATTCATTTTCTGTATCATACACTGTATGTAAACCAACACGTCCCTCACAGCAAATTTCTTCCACGAAACGTTTTCCTCAGTTGTTTGTCCCTCGTTGTCCTCCGTCCGCCTTAGCGTGACGTCGCTGTGCAGCGTGCTGGGAAACCGGAAGTAAGTGCTGTGTGCTGCGGTGTCCGCGGTATTGGCTGGTTTGAAGTGTGTGGAGTACAGCGGGGACTCCGGCTTCACATTGTCCCTGGAAAATTGCTGGTTACCGGGAGATAAGGAGGCAGAGGGATCCTCGTCTTCTCTGTGGAGGGACATTACTCGGATATTACCATGAAGAGCAGCGTGGCCCAAGTGAGGGTGAGTTTCCCATTACCTTCCATTCTACTGGGGTCCAAGGCCACAGAAAAGTGTGTTTACACCGGGGGTAGGCAACCTGGGGTCGTCACAGGTGCTGCTCTGAGTGTATAGGGACTTATGGTTGCACAGCAGACCAGATAAGAGGTCTCTTACTGTACATGGAGATGGCTAATATATGGTTATTAATGTTTGACTATTGGGACAGAGGGATCCTTAGATGGAGCTGTGCTTGTTATGTGTCATGTAGTACATTTATTTATTTATGTAACTTCATAATACCTGATACTAAAATACTTTGCAGCACTGTAGTGTTTATTTTTTTTATTGATCAGTTCGTCTTAAGTGATCAGTAAACATATATTACCAAGTTATGTGAAAACTCCGGGAACTGTGTTGTAATGTCATCCACAATAAATCTCTGCCCAAACTAAGGTCATTTTGGATAGGAGTTAATTTTGCCATATCCTCCCTGCTTCCTAAACAGCTACTTTGGTATATTGCATGTCACTAGATTTGCTAATGTTGAGCATTGTACATAGAACATTTAATAACTGCCTTGTTTTTGTTTTTCTTTACACAGTTTATGTAAATCAGTCATGTAACATAGTTGTAATAGAAAAACAAACCAACTAGTTGGTTCTAGGGAGGAACCTCTTCTCAGTGAAATATATAAGCACACCTGATGCTGCTGCGTTAAGGGTTACCCTTAATAATGTAAATTATAAATGTATAAAAAAGAAAAGTATAACCAGGGCTGTCTTGTGTGACAATATTCACCTATAATAATTGAAGTGTGTGTGTATGTATGTATGTATGTATATATATATATATATATTTATATATATATTTAGCAATGTTGGAGTTTGAGCTGATCCACTATATATAAACCTGTTTGTTTAACTTTTGTTGCAGTGACATTTTGAAAATCGCTCCAGAAAAAGATGTTATATATTTGTCTTGGACTGAATGGTATGTTTAATTATTTTCTTTAATGCATTCAAAGCTTTCAAATTGTAATGAATACATTTATTTTGCGTCTAATAGGATTTTGCTGTTAAAGTAAGACGTTAATTGTTATTTTTGTGGTGATATATTTTATTTGTTTTTCTTCTGTAAAATAATTATTTTATGTTAATTAAGTTAATTATAATATTGTTGCTAATTCCATAGTTAATTGATTAATTAATTAAAGGTCTTGTTGCTGGAAGTTTGAATTATAAATAAATTCAGTGAATGTCTTCGACACTCCTGTGACATCAGTACAAGACAAAGATTTACAGTGACTTCTACACAATACACATAGCATCATACCGGTGGGAGTCCCCACTATGATGGCTATTTTTATGAAACAGAGACAGCTGAAAGTTCTTTTTGTGGCTTTTCGAAAAGCAGCCATTTTAGAGAGATGAGTAACCTCTCCAGGGACTTTAAGTGTTGGGGGAGCATTAAGGTTAGACTCTGGGGAAGGGAGGCTTAGTGTTAGGGCCGTGGAAGGAGGAGGGTTATGGTTAAGATCAGCCAGTGGGGAAGGGAGGGTTAGGGTCAGGCTGCGAGGAAGGGAGGGTTAGGGTCCTTCCAATGCATTGTTCATCCTAGGGACCTCCTCCCAATAGTGAGAGACTTCTAGTGACCATGTCCAATGCAGAGAGTATCTTAATGGCCTCTACTCAATACAGAGAGAATCCTAGTAAACATCACCTAGTACAGAAAGCATACCAATGAACACTACCCAATACAGAAAGCATCCTAGTAACCAACACCAAATACATAGAGCATACTAGTGACCACCTTCTAATTCAGAGAGAATTTTATTAACCACTTACAAATACAGAAAGCATCCTGGTGCCACCACCCAAAACAGAGAAGATTCTAGTGACTACTGCACAATACAGACAGCATTCTAGTGACCCCTCATCAATACAGAGCAGCATTCTAGTGACCCCTCATCAATACAGACAGCATTCTAGTGACCACTCAACTATAGAAAGAGCTTCCAATTCAACACTACCCAATACAGAGAACATCCTAGTGACCACCACTCATTACAGAGAGCATCCTTATGACCACCACACAATACATGCAATATACTGGTTCTCACTAAACAAAAGACATTGCTGGTGGCCTTAAACAAGAATTGCCGGTAAGGCTTATGCCCTATCCACCCCTATGTACTGTTCGGGATGCAGTTGCCAGTCTGGACAGGCAGATTGCGACAATGGATCAGATTCAGAGTTTGAAAATAGAGTGAAGTTTCTCCTGGGCAAAACCATGGTGATTTCAGGGGAGTCAAGTTTCATCTGTTGCAAAGCGTATTAGAGGTGGCCAGGGACGTAACTAGAACTTTGTGGGCCCCGCAACAGAATATTGACGGGGCGCCCCCCACTCAGGTCTCCAATACAATTTCTTTCTTATGCTCCCACCATGATCTCTATTGCAACACTGCGGAGACCGTCTCCATAGGGCTGCTTAAGAAACAGCCAGTGCCAATATAGGTGTGATGAGCTGATTGCCAGCCCAGCTGGCCCCCTAAGCAGGATAGCAATTGCACCCATTACCCATGGAGGCGGCGTTTCCCAGCCCAAGTCTAAATAACAGTGGAGCAGTAATTCTTGTCACTATCTGGGTGCAGTAAGCAATTCAAACATATATCCTTGCATGCAAAGAATACAATTAAGTTGACTCCCCCCTGAAACCAACATGGTTTAGCCCAGAAGTAACAAATTTCAAGCACTTACTTAAGTCTGGATCCAGCCCAAGAAGAGTGGCCTCCCCCCGCCTGTATGCAGAGGTTTGGATCTGGTTCATTGTCTCTATGCCCTATGTGACTGACATAAGGATTGCCAGTGACATCATACTGTGTGATCGTTTCTCCACTCTCCTGTGCCAAGCCCGGGGCTGATCCAGAGTTTGGGAGTAAGGGCAAAACAGGTGCAAGTGCACAGCTAAGTTAAACCATTTTGCAATGTGAGTGGTGCTAATTAATTTAAATTATTTTGCATGTAGGGTAAACACATTACTTTTGCACATAGATCTCAAGTACAGCATAACTTTACATTTCATCTATAAAAATAAAATAGATTTGAGCATAGAATTTTCACCCCTTGATTCTGCTTTCACAGTTTAAATAGGCCTTCATTTGCCGTTCAACATGGTATTGCTCAAGCCTACACTTGCACCTAAAAAAAAAGAAGGTGCAAGTGCAGCTCTGGATCACCCCTTACATTTCTTAAGTTTGTAAATCTAAACATAATATTGAGACCACATTAATAATAAAAATGGATTGGAGTGTTTCAGCGATTGGATGTATGATGCGTGGGGATTCTCTATTAGAGACCTGTTGTATTCATGCATCTGTGTGATCACATTGCTAACCATTGAGCATGCACAGATGTGCTCCTGAGACCCACACCTAAACTTAAGTTGTCCGACTTGTGCGATGAGTTGAAAATTTAAATTCACTCACATATTGTCTGTTGTAATAGTAAGTCCCGCCTACTCATCCCCACATCGTGGCCCCAATTTTGGAAGCTTGGACAGAGAGCGGATTGCGTTGGGATTCCGTAGCACGGATGGGTGCGCGCTACACAAAAACTGATTAAATCTGATCTGAACGCACAGAAGACTGGAAAAAGAGTAATCTGAATCCAGTCCAGTGTTCCTAGAGGATGTGCTAGAGGAACTAGAGGTTTTCTGATAATTAGGAGCGTACCCGTTTAGTTTGAATTTGTTCAGGTATAATGATTAATAATATGCTTCTTTTTGTTAAAGCTGCTGCGGTTTTAGAAGTGAAATCACTTTTGTGATTGTAATTGGCAATAAAGAAAGTTTTATATTTAGAAATAATCCTCCTTTTATCGGTTTTGTCAGTTGCACTTGGCTTAGACTTCCAAGCTGTAGAATATGATTTTCCGGTTTACAGTTATGTGTGTAGGTAAGATGAGGGGACCCTTACCATTCTGGCTCTAAATAATCAGATCTGTGTCTTTAAGTTTTTGGAACTCTGACTGAAAATATTTGAATAAAAAAATAATTTCCCATTATCAAATTGTTTACTGAAAAAGAAAATGTCCAGACTTGAATGTCATTGTGTCCAACACTTTTCAATCAATGAGATCTTAGTATTAGAAATGTTATTTGAGTTTTACAGTAAGTTACTACATGGATATAGTACCAAATGGTTTCCATTATTAGAGCTATGACTTATACTTTGTGTTATGGCAGCAACTTTCTTGCATTTTTTTTTTCAATAGCTTAGCTTTATTCAAATCTTTGTTTATGCTGTTTGGATGGTTCTGTTTTTCATTGCTGAATTAAAGAAGTTAGCATGAAATACTTGTTTTAGAGACAAGAAAGGAACAAGCATTGTAATTTGCATCTTGCATCTATTTTATATGTGATGCGATTATCGTTATAAGCTGATGCTTTGTTTATATGTGTATAAAATGTGTGTGTGTATATATGTCATAATAGTTTATATTATGTGATTTTACAAAGCTAAACATATATATAATTTAAGACTGTGAAATAGTAATTATTGAATCTTTCAGAGTTCTTCAAGTTATGATAAACGAGACACTTACCACAGCTCTCGCGGGCGGAGTTCCTCTCCTGAGGACAGGTATGAGATATTAATATTTGTGTTGTGTTTTTATTGTCTTGTCAAAATTAAAACTATTGCTTAGTTTGGACAAAACCCATGTATATGTGCCACTAAGATGGTGGAATGGCGGTTACGGGGACATAACTACATGACAAGCTTATTGTAGGGATATATTTTCATGCTCCAGTACCATTAACCAACTTTGACTGGTTCTCTAGAGTAGAATTTTACTTTACATGATTGCTGCTTCTATTATCACAGCATATATTGGCCCATATATACTTTCACATTCTTTATTTCTATTTATTAATGGTTCAGTTTACTAACTTGTTGTACAGTGGACCTGAGCCTAATGGATGCGTCCATATTCTGTATTGGCGTATTATCCTACCTATCTGTTTGCTAGGAGTTAGTTACACAACTAGGGGTGGCTAGATAATATTCACAAGGCCTGGATTTTGTCATTACTATATTCAATCGATCCTCGCACTAATATCTTGCAACCGCTGCCCAGTATTTAATTCTGGCAAAATGTATAATGTTTAGAGTTAGATTTACTAAACTTCTCAAAAGGAAAAAAAAGAGATGTTGCCATAGCAACCAATGAGAATCTAGCTGTCATTCTCTAATATGTAATAGGAGAGTAAAAGCTAGAATCTGATTGGTTGCTGTGGGAAACATCTCCATTTTTCCTTTTTAGAAGTTTAGTAAATCTACTTCTTTATTGTCATTTTGATTTTGTGGCTCCTGTCCTTTGTAGGGGCTTTTTTAATCCATATGCATGCCTGAAATTTCAATGCTTATACTTTTTTACTGCAATGGGAAACTTAGTGTATATTTTATGATAATTGGAGAGAGTTTCATCTCTGAGTTTTTATTCATTTTTTTTGTAAGTGGTTTAAGTCTATTTTCTTTCCATTTTAGGTATTATGATAGAGAGAGATCTCTGTCTCCACGTGATCGAGACCAGTATGAACGTAGTAGAGGTTACCATGACCGTGACCGATATGAAGATGATTATTCAAGAAATGGTCGCAATGACAGATCAGAGGATATGAGGCAAGTGCACACGATGGTCGGGTTGGTCAAATGATGTTGATTCAGGCCACGAGATATTGTACTTCAAGTATTGCTCTGGCTTTTGTTAGGGGAACCTTCTACAGCTTCCATATTAAAATGTGACCCATGTCTTTAATTTTTTTTCTCTTCTCTACATAGCTAATGTTTATTGCTCCTACTTTTTATTATTTTGCTCATCTAAGTATTGATATTAAAAGTGCTCTGGATTTCAATTGATACTATTAGAATTAGACTACTAGTAGTTTTAAGGTTGTACCTTTGAAAGAAATATACAAACATCTCGTTTCCAGCTGTCTTATTGGTGTTGAAATGATCTTGAAAATAAATGATTTATTTATGAAGCAATATTTAATCTTTCAGGGACAGGGAAAGGGATAGAGACAGATCAAGAAGAGATCCAGACAGAGATTATGACAGAAGACGCAACCGAAGATCTCCTCCAGCAACCAAGAGGGGTGAAGGCTCTCCATCAACCAGAAGAGGAGAAGAACGGACGGAAGAACAAGCCGCTGCTGAGCCACCAGTGAAGAAAAAGAAAGAGGATCTTGATCCAATCCTCACCCGCACTGGTGGAGCTTACATCCCTCCGGCTAAGCTGCGTATGATGCAGGAGCAGATAACTGATAAAAGCAGGTATGTGACTTCGCAGTGATGTAGCGTTGTCCCAATACGTAAAAGTAATGGGCCTGATTCACACTTAAGAAACTTCTGCTTCGTTAGTGTGCATCTGGCCGAAATTACCTACTGCGCATGCGTGGTAAGTCATTTACGCTATCTACTTACCGGATCGGTACGTAGATAGTGTAGCTGCAGTCTTTTACGTCCATAGAGGCGGCGTTATGCCACCTCAGGGAGTTTTTAGGAAGAAGTGGGAGGGGAGGTATTTAGATTAGCTGGAGATGGCTGGGAGATATAAGGTAGCAAAAAACGGGGGCGGGTTGGGGTCTGGATCAATGTGATCATCACTTTATATGTTTTTAGTTTGCATTTTATTGCTGTGCCCTAATGCCTGATAGAGTAGGAAAATGTATTAAATATTTATCTCAAATGAAAACAGGAATTTGGGGCCAGATCACTTAGTTATGCTTTTTCTCTAGTTTTTGGGCCGTACAATAAGACCTTTAGGGTGTGACACAAAAAGAAGTTCTAAATCCGTACATTAGCCTCTGTTGCACATACTAGCGTACAGATTTTGGCATCCAGTATCCCACATGCAGTAATGCAGGTCAATCCTGCATGCACCATGCATCTCTGTGCATGCAGAATACTGAATAGCCCATAAGGGCCGAGCCAAGTACTTACTGTACAGTGTAAATGCCTTTGCCCACCTACCATGCATAGATCACATTTTGGTCTCCTTGCTAAAAATGTTCTGCACTGTTAACAAAGACATTTAGCTAACCTGAGAAATGCTACAATACACAATCAGTTTGCACTTCAAGCAGTAAGGAGGCATCTCTAATATTTATATAGATCTGCAGGGAAGAAGCACCAGGATGATGTGTGGGAAGAACTGTGTAGAACAATGGAATTGTAAGGTTTTTCAGGTAGAGAAAAGGTCATTCTCTGATGTATTGAATGGATCCTACCTCTGCATGCAGTGAGCAAGTTATATTTGTATGATCTGCTGTTTACTTGTGAAAACATAATAGCCTGTAAAAACATTTCACACAGCTCTTTGTCTTATGTCTGTTAACTTACATTTAAAATACAAGAAACCAAAGGAAACGGTTGATGCAAAGTTCTCTTTCTAAAGCTTTAATTGTGTCGCATGTGGGTGGTAAAGGACTATGAACAAGCATTGGCTATAAAGACGCCAGCTGGCAGGATTAACTTCCAGGAATCAAAAGCAAGTTGTGTACAAGAGAAACGGGTAATTCTGGAGACAGCTTAATGGAAAAAACAAAAGCAATTTTTGGGGGAGTTTTTACTAAATCTTCAATTTTAATAAAAGTAATAGACAATACAAGCTATCATAAGTTTAAACTTACCATGCGTCATCCCCAAACTTTACCTTTATCGTAATATTAGTTAAAAAGCAAACCGTAAAGCTGGGAACACACTGGGGCTTTTTCAGAAGAATCTTTCCAATGACACAATCAAAGGACCATTTCAGCAGATATCTCACCAGTGTGTACGCTCAAACATCTTTTGAAACAGTCTGATCTTTTGATTGATCCTTTAGTGCTTCTAATATGCCAGATCAACGATGGAAAGATATCTTGCTTTTTGTAAGTGTGTATTGTGTCTATTAGGAGATCTTTGGACAGTACGCACTGGTAAGATATCTCGTGAAATGGTCTTTTGATTGTGTGATTGGAAAGATAATCTGCTGAAAAGCTTAAGATTACAATTGCTTCCTTTTCAATGTTTCTGCAGCGTTACGCTCTCCTCACACACCACCTATGGGCGCCCCTCTCCTGCCACTGGTCAGTGTATTCACGGGACGCCATGCTCATTGGCTCATCCCGTGTCGCTCATTTATAAAGGTGAGGAGTAGCATTTGCTTTGTGGCCATCCCTCTTCTGCTACTGGCCGGCGTGTACTAGGGACGTCAACCTCATTGGCCCATCTCCCGGTCACTTTTATTTAGAAAGGTGAGGAGTAGCGTTAGTCTTTTATATAGTAGATTATTGATAGTCTCCCATCACAGGTTGGTGTGGATAATACAGCAGACCACTTTTAACCATGTTTAGGATAAACATAAGGATGTTCTAAATGTTACACAATAACGATCGTCAAATAAGGTCTGGGGTCATTATAAGTAAAATAAAAAAAAACAAAAACAATAAACCCCAAAACAATAGTTAGACTGGACAGTGATGGTTCTTATCTGCCACTAAATTCTATGTTTCTGTAAAGTGTGAATTTTAGTTAATTTTTTTTTTCAATTTTCTGTTTAACAGTTTAGCTTATCAAAGAATGAGCTGGGAAGCATTGAAAAAGTCAATTAATGGTCTCATTAACAAAGTGAACGTATCTAATATTGGCAATATCATCCAGGAGCTTCTCCAAGAAAACATTATTCGTGGAAGGTAAGCGATGGCTTTTATGCTGCTTTTAATTGTTTTTTAATTGTTTACATGCTTTTAGAGTGTAGGTTAAAAATACAGATCCCTGTTCTTGTCAGTTGTTTATAATCAAATGTTATATAATTAACAGTTTAGTTTTCTACTGCTTTAATGGCTGTAAATGTTTACAGTTATTCCTGCCTATTGCTAGATCTGTTTTTATCAGTAGCTGTTCAGTGCAGTGCACTGTTAACACATCGTGCAGTAAAGTCTATAGAAGTTGGTTGGTGATAATCTAAATAAGCCATACTGGTTGGCCAGCAATGTTATGGATACTGTGTTTAGTTAGTTGGTGCTGAATGGATCATTGGATGATTATTTGTTATGAAACCCAACTCTTCTCTCCCTTGTATTAAGAGGGCAGATGGCCAGGTCTATTCTTCAAGCACAGAGCGCGTCTCCCATTTTCACCCATGTCTATGCTGCGGTGGTAGCAATCCTCAACTCTAAATTCCCTCAAATTGGAGAGCTCATTCTGAAGAGGCTTATTCTAAATTTCCGCAAAGGATATAGAAGAAACGATAAGGTATTGATATGTATGTGAAATAAACGTGTATTTCCCTGGTTACCAGACTTTGTTTTCCAGAGTTGTTGGCACTTGTATTATATGAAGGAACGTTTGTTTTTGGCATGGTGTCCAATCAGTTTCTGCAGCATTAAAACAATGATAAGAATAATTTGCAGGAAGGACTAAATTCTTATGATGAGCACAGATAATCTTGCCTTTTTTATTTTTTTATTTCAGCAACTTTGTTTGACATCTTCAAAATTTGTTGGTCATCTCATTAACCAGAATGTGGTAAGTTAATATTGTCATTTTCTTTAAGCATTGGAATTTTGAAAACCATTTCTAAAGATATTCTGAAGCTGGTCTAGAACGTGCATCTGATACAGTAGCGTATTTTAGCATGATTTTCAGGTGCTTCGACCGCTAGCGTTCTGGAGGGCATTTTGAGCGAGGAAAGTGGTTGCGGTGACGTATTCAATGTACAGTAAGGGCTTATGCAGTTGTGGGCAACCCAGAACTGAATGCAGGCATTAGCATGCCCAGTTTACATCAAAGCACTCACACCAGCACCATGCCAAGTCCAGCACTTACATAGGCATCCCGAGCTACCATTGCTTGCACATGACCTGTCTCAAGTGTTGCATTCAGATGTACGGAATGCTTGATATGCACCGTTTTGCATGTGCCTCTGGGTCAGCCCCTATGTGTGCTGTTATTTTTTTATGTTTACGTTTTCCTAATTATAGGCTAGTTTTACCAGTAAATCACAACATAAAATGTATTATTTGCAAGTAAAACCTGGTTTGCCACAAAACTAGAATCTGCCCCCATTGTGTAGAGGAGATGTTGTTATAGCACAGTATGCCTAGTATTTCAACTAAATAAGCACAAATTTCCAGCTATTTTAATATCCACTCATATGTAAATCAATGAATGACAACCAGGCAGTACCCTTCAGAGTAATATTCTACTTTATAAATCTGCAAAAAGGGCTTACTTTATATTTTCTTTTCACCTTTTCTGTTAGTAGTTGGTGTGTCAACAGATAATGTCTTACCTGAAAATAAAAAGCATACCAAACCATAGCCGCTTACCCATATACTACATGAAATTGTGCTCTTACTAGCAATGGGCTGGATCCAGACTTAAGTAAGTGCTTGAAATTAGTTACTCCCGGGCTAAACCATGTTGATTGCAGGGGAGTCATATTTCATCTGTTGCACACAGTATTAGAGTTGAGAGGTAATGTTTCCTATCCCAAGTCTAAATAAGAGTGTGATACTAACGCTGGTCAGTATCTCTGTGCAGTAAGAACTCNNNNATCTGTGTGCAGTAAGCAATTCAAAGATATATCCCTACATGCAAAGAATACAATTAACTTGACTCCCCCTGAAATCAGCATGGTTTAGCCCAGGAGTAACTCATTTCAAGCTCTTAAGTCTGGATCCAGCCCAATGTTCTTGTAAAATGGGGTCAGATTGTAAATGTTTCTGTAAATGCATGCTTATGCATAATTGTAAATGTATCTTTGTTTGTGTTCTTTGCTGTAGGCACACGAGGTGCTGGCATTGGAAATGCTGACCTTACTATTGGAGCGACCTACAGATGACAGTGTGGAGGTTTCTATTGGTTTTATAAAAGAATGTGGCCTAAAGATGACTCAAGTAACACCCAGAGGGATAAATGGTGAGTGACTGCTGTAGACTGTCTTTGTGCATCATTCTCTCCTAATTAGTGTGAATGACCTAACTGCTCCCCCCTCCCAGATAGCAGAATCTGTATCTGCACCTGACCCACAGTCAGAAACACTTCCAGAAGTCTGGATCCATATCTGTAGTGGGAACGCGGTGCATGTGTGGGGCAGAATGACCGCTTTTATAGGTCCTAGAGCCCCTTTTACAGAAGTATAGATCCAGTCTATTGTGCTTTATAGTATTTTGAATTCTTTTAATGTGCAGCCACTGACCTTTCAAGACATTTGGCTGTTGGGGTGTTTTACGAACCCCTTAAAAATGCACAATTACACACACTCACCTTATCTCACCTACACTTACACAAACTTTTCCTCTTACCCCACCCCCTTTATTCCTCTCCCTCACGTACAAATACACATCCACACACAGTTACACTCTCCGGAACGAAACTCTGAATTTCGAAAAAGGGACATCCAAAAGTTCCTTTTTGGATGTCCCTTTTTCCTATACTTACTATTTTTTTTTTTTTTATGAATGGGTGAGTATGTTTTTGGCATACTTCACCCATTCACTTTTGCAATGTGCGTTATCCCTCCACCGCACTGCGATATCCCTCCGCCGCTGCTATCGCAGGACCTGGAACAGGTAAGTAAATTATCTCTGCGCGGTTGGGGTTAGGGTCAGGCTGCAGGGGAGGGAGGGTTAGGGTCAGGCTGCAATTAAGGAAGGGTTATGCTAGAGAGAGGGGAGAGTTAGGGTTAGGGAAAGGAGTGTGGGACTATTTTTTTTTTTTTTTTACTACTTTAATGACCACAGAGCTTTCGATGCTCCGTGGATCGATTGCAATGCCTCTTTGATTAGAGGTACCTCCATTGGAGTACTACCACATTCTTAATGACCTTACACTTTTGGACAAAAGCATATCCTATGGCCTCATACAATGCTTATAGCGTTCACCTGTATCTTTATGATGGTTTTATACTTGACATGTTTAATATAACCTAGGCCCATTACCAAAACATTTTCCATAAACCTGAAAGTTTTACTTGCTGTTGAGTGCAGTGTTCCTCTCCTCATGCAGCTATATTTGAACGTCTTCGTAACATCCTGCATGAATCAGAAATAGACAAACGTGTCCAGTATATGATTGAAGTTATGTTTGCTGTGAGAAAAGATGGCTTCAAGGATCACCCAGTTATCCCTGATGGTCTTGACCTGGTAGAGGAGGAAGACCAGTTCACGCACATGCTGCCTCTGGAAGATGATTATAACCCAGAAGACGTGCTTAGTAAGTCCCACCATTACATATATCACTCTGTTGATGGAAATCTGTGGCAGACTTGATGTGACAGCTCTATTAATAAACTTTCTATAAAAGTATTTGTTTGCCGCATGAATAATGATCATTTAAGTATTGAGCTATATAGTTTTTTAAGGTTTTTTTTTTGTCTTTTATGAAATAGAATATTTAACTTTAAACTCTGCATAAAAAAAACATAATGCTGCTATCATTCAGTGTCCTTCATTGTTTCTAAAGTTTGTATTTGCTAGGCAGGTCTAAAAAATAAGAAAAAAAAGTCTTCATTTAAGCAAAAAAAAACACAAAGCATTACTTTGATCATTTTCCTTTATTGTTTACTTACTGTTTTTCATTCTTGCTTTACCAGAATTACAGTAGTAGTATATATTTTATGGAAGAACCTTTAAATAATAGATTTCTCCCTTTCCCCTTGATGATCGGTATTGTCCCCCTTACCAGTTCTTTGGATGACTTTTCACAATGATCTTCTATTATATACAGAAAAAATTACTAGTCAGTGTAGGTAGGACAAAACAATCAGAACACAGAACAAAAAAATATATAAATGTGTTAACACTTATATAGTAGCATAAGATGCATTAAAAATTCAATGTCTATTAGAGGAAAAACAATACGCACATTGGAATCTTGGCAAGATACTCAATCAATTAACTGTAAAGATGGAATGGGGAAAACACAGAGGAAATTGTAGCTGTGTCCGATATAATGATGTTAGATGTACACAGAGATGAACCACAAAGAACAACAGTTCTTCATAATAATTCTATTATATATACGATCTTATTTTACAACACACTGACTGGTATACTCTGGTTGCTAAAAGGAGAGACTATTTCCTTCTTGCATGTATGACTAAGATATAAATACTTGGTGTGAAGACATTGGAGCTTGTAAGAGAGGAAGGTCAGCGCATAACCACGTTGATGCAGGGGGAGTCAAGGTAATTGTATTCTTTGCATGCAGGGATATATCTTTGAATTGCTTACTGCACACAGATACTGACCAGCTTTACTATCACACTGTTATTTAGACTTGGGATAGGAAACATCACCTCTCAACTCTAATACTGTTTGCAACAGATAAAATATGACTCCCCTGCAATCAACATGGTTTAGCCCAGGAGTAACTAAGTTCAAGCACTTAACTAGGTCTGGAAAGCATTACTTTGATCATTTTCCTTTGTTTACTTACTATTTTTCATTCTTGCTTTACCTGAATTTCAGTAGCAATATATATTTTATGGAAGAACCTTTAAATAATAGATTTCTCCCTTTCCCCTTGATGATTGCTATTGTCCCCCCTTACCAGTTCTTTCTAGTCAGCGCTAGGTAGGACAAAACAATCAGAACACAGAACTAAAAAATATATAAATGTGTTAACACATATAGTAGCATAAGATGCATCAAACATTCAATGTCTATTAGAGGAAAAACAATACGCACATTGGAATCTTTGCAGTTAATTGATTGAGTATCTTGCCAAGATGGAATGGGGAAACACAGAGGAAATTGTAACTGTGTCCGATATAATGATGTTAGATGTACACAGAGATGAACCACAAAGAACAACAGTTCTTCATAATACTATTATATACAATCTTATTTTACAACACACTGACTGGGATACTCTGGTTGCTAAAAGGAGAGACTATTTCCTTCTTGCATGTATGACTAAGATATAAATACTTGGTGTGAAGACATTGGGCTGGATCCAGACATAAGAAGGAGCTTGTAAGAGAGGAAGGTCAGCGCATAACCACGTTGATGCAGGGGGAGTCAAGTTACTTGTATTCTTTGCATGCAGGGATATATCTTTGGATTGGTTACTGCACACAGATACTGACCAGCTTTACTATCACACTGTTATTTAGACTTGGGATAGGAAACATCACCTCTCAACTCTAATACTCTTTGCAACAGATGAAATATGACTCCCCTGCAATCAACATGGTTTAGCCCAGGAGTAACTTTCCTCTCAATTTCAAGCTCCTTAAGTCTGGATCCAACCCATTGTGTGCTGCTTTTCAATGGATAGTGGACTATTACATGATAATAGTTGTTCAACCCTTTCATTCATTATTTCTGTATTTTCTTCTAAAATTAATTTATATCTAATGTACTCTGTTGCGAGACCAGGGGTTGTGTTTCTGGGTTTCAGGGTAACCATAGTCATTTTTTAGTGTAGAGCAGCACAAACCCAGCACTGTCCTCTAGATAAGTTGCAAACAATAATTCAGGCACTTCAAATGCTACAAAAGATGGATCCTGTCTATTGGAAGAGGACCTAGTGCTCTTATCCCACTCCAAATAACAGAACAGCTTTCCAGGAGTCCTACCAAGTGTAGAGATATGTGCATCTAAGCTGGTTCCCAGCTGAGTCACATGCTGTAGGCCTCACAGCCTTTTTAAACACCCATTACAAGTGCATTTCTTATCGACCCATTTTAATGCCATGGACACTGTCTGGTGGATGGAGACTTGCCCTTCTTTTCTCCTTTCCACAACCCCAAGCACCCTTTATCTAGCTTTTACTAAAGCCAGACAACTGTTTCGGAAATGTTTTCAAAACAAACATTTCTTCTCCCTGGGGTTTTTATAACATGAATGTCCGAAACCTAGGAGAGATGTTTCCCATCAATCACTTTACCCATGCTTCTGTCACAGTGCTGTTTGATCTGTTAGTCTTTATAGTGTTGTGGGAAATCAGAAATTAACCTTTTTTTTATTTTTATATTGCTATGAAAGACTTGGTTTTTTTTTTTATACGTTTTATCTTCTCTTGATTTAAAAGGTTGTATTTTAACACTTAATGCTTATGGACAAGCCCTCTTCCTGTTGACTGTCTTTTCTGATCACCATTGATTAAGTAATGAAAGTGCAACTTTGTATATTGAAATCATTACCTATAGATATCCGTGATTCTCAAGTGTGTTTTCTGATGTGTTAGGCATTAAGCAAAGCAGCAGGTGCAAACTTTCTAAATCTTAATGGATATAGCAGGGAGTACTTCAGGTTTACAGGTGTGGATTGTGAATTCATTGAATTGTAAGCTCACATGCAGAGTCTCAATCTCTTTGCTTTTATGCTTTCAAATTTGTTTATGTTGTATCTCTCCATTTTAGTTGCCAATGTACGATAATTATGTATGTAAAGTAGGTTATTTTCCATGACATTTAATTATCATTTTACCTTTCTTTTTATGCTACTGTTTTGGTTGTTGCAAATCTATAACCCTGAAATATTTTCTTCTAGATGTGTTCAAAATGGATCCAAATTTTCTTGAAAATGAAGAGAAATACAAAGTGATTAAAAAAGGTATGTAAAACAAAACTGGAGTATTGTCTTTTTAACGTTCATACGATATGTGCAAGGCATATTATGTTGTATTCTTTCACCACGCTATTGAAATCCACAGTTTACATTTGAAACTCATACCTTATTTTTAATAAACCTAGAGTGTGATTTAGTTGTCATTGCTGCAGTGTGTGTAATAACTCTGCTTCTGAAACCAGCAATGCCCTGAATTCTCAAGGGGGAATTTATTTGATATTTTGAATTGTTGGAGAAGGGGGAAAAAAACCCCACTTCAGCCTTGGTAAAGATTGGAATCTAATACCATTAAGTCATCTTTTAAAGGTTGCGACTTAATAATTTCTCTTATGTTGCTGTTGTCTTCAAATTTGAAATCTGATTTTTATTAGAAATATTTAAAGATTAGATTAATTGAATTCTGTTTGATTTGTAAAGAATATTTCTTTGTGTAGTGTAAATGCTTGTTTTTCTTGCATTTCTTGTATTGTGTTAATGCTTGTTTGTTTTTCCTATGCTTTAAGAAATTCTAGATGAAGGGGACAGTGATTCAGAAGGAGAAGATGGCGGGGAGAGCGGAGATGACAGTGATGGTGATGACGAGGAGGGGGAGGCTGGAGAAGAAGCTGATGGGGAAGGTTGGTGTTTTCTTTAGGAACTAATGTGTTGCAATCTTGGTGTCAATATTTCAGTTGACCTGCAGTTGTGGTTCATTAAAACCTAGAGAGTGACAGCAGATAAGAGCCACACAGCCCATACAGTCTATATAGTTGTATTGTAATGTATTTTAAGATTTATTTAGATTCATTTTGTTATCCTCTTTATCCTAAGCATGTTTTAATTGTTCTGTGTTAGCTTCTACCATATAACATTTGAGGTTATTCTTAACACAAGCATCATCTCTCCTCTCCTAGCTTTGTTATTTAACATGGTTTATTATGATGTACTGTCATTTTACACATAACCTTGGCCCTGATTTATACGTAAGAAGCTATGGCTTTTTAGGTGCGTATATTTAGGAGTTCGATTACTGCGCATGCATAATAAATTTTACTACGCAATTAAGCACAGGGTTTTGTCGAAGTCCGCTGGTACTTAGTACAGTAAGAAGGGGTGTGTCAGTGGCCACTTAGGAAAAACTTTAAAAAAGTGGGTGGGGGATGAGATGGTAATGAAGCAGACAGGGCGTGGATACAGATGTCTGTGCAAACTTAAGAGGAAAATACGCACGGGAAGCTAACGTTGCCTATGGCACTGTGCCTAAGACTATGTGCCTTTAGGTGCCTAAAAACAGGGGGTTATGTTATGGGAGGTCACAGTAACCTTCGGTGCGTATAAATGGGATTCTGTCTTTACTTAATTCAAACTTGAGTGTGAATCCGGTCTATTTTATGTATTTTTATTTAGTCATGAAATTGACCCTCTGATGCATCTGAGTTATGATATGGACTCTCACTTTTAACCAGTACTTTGACTGGTTAAATAAATTGTATGTAGCATAAGTGATGCAAGTTTTCAGTGCCAATATCCTCCTCTATAATATAAGATTGTTGACCTTTGGCAGGTTTCAGCTTCTATTTTTGGGTTTCCTATATCTTGGTTTAAAGATGTATATACATAGTTCTTAATATTTACTTTCTGCATTGAGTTTACCATCATTATTTCAATATTTTCATTGCAAATTCATTTGGTTTTAAAAATAAAACCTGCAGAGAGTCGCTGGCAAGAAATCAGTCTGTTAGCTTTATTTTCTAATCTGTGCTGAGTGGGGTTGCTACGGCCTACAACGTTTGTTGCCCATTCCTTCCTGTGCATTTTATTTAATACATGAAACTGATGAGGTTGATGTGGACTAGATGAGGGAGCAAACTATCTTTCCGTAATATCCAGTGCCTTGTCCACGCTGTGAGCTGTGTTGTGCCGTGCACAAGGTTTTGCTTGTGGCATTCATCCCAAAATGGAATGTGCTGTTTTGACTAGAATTATCTCTTTTGGGCAAAACATGATTACAAATCCCTGTGTCCTGCTGGTATTACTTTCATCTCCACCAGTTCAGTTATTTGTCACCGCTTATGTCAAAATGATTGACTACATTTTCCTTTAATTTATTAAAAACACTTATTTCATATTCCTTACGGAAACTTTAAAAGCTGCAAAAGAAGAGTAAACATGGGGCCATGTTTCTACATATTTATTATGGAGCTCTGACTGAAATACAGGAAGTTGATCTGTTGAAGATTGCTTGAGTGGATGATTTGCTGTCCCAAATGGGTGTTGGGGTAGTGGCGAGTGGTGTCTGCTGCTACAAATTGGCGCTGGGGTTAATTTAATGAAGGCAGGAGCTGAAGTAATATGGAATAAAGATGAGCTCACTACATGAAGCCATCCATTTAAACTTGGTCAACTTTGTTTTTCCGTCCACAGTAATGTCTTCATTACAGCTGTTTATTCAGGTTGTCTGTCTAGCAAATGTCCCAAAGTGACCTAGTTTTATTTTATCAAGGTTCATGGCTAAAATGGAATGAATAGATAACATTTAGACCTGCAGCTTAATGTCTCTGAAAGAACAATTTAACCCTGATATGAATGTTTATGGAACATATATACTATATGCTTGAAAGCCGATTAATCTATTTTTGGGGGGCGATAGGGAATAATTATGTCTATGAAAGTCTTTGGTGGTAGTTTGTCTTGCAAAAACATTGACTGTATTCTTCTAAAATGTATTTGCAGAAAACAATAGTCATGTGCAATGATGGCACATAGTTTAATGTGCTAGGTTACTCTAACAATCAAGAGAAGCGTAATAAAACTGACTGACCAAAAATACCAAAATCATCATTCTAAAGGACTCCTGCCTCAGATCTGGAGCCAGTTGGTCAATTTAACATGGAGAATTTAAGGCATGAGTGTTTAACAACCCTGGTCCTCAGTTACCACTGACGGCACATGATTTTCAGGTGTCCTTGTTGGCAATTCATTACTTACTGACACTTTAAAAGTTCCATAGGTGGTACTCATGATATCACTTGTTCTGTGCGGAGGCCTGGAAAACATGGACTGTTAGTGGTCCCTGAGGACCAGGGTTGGGAAACACTGCTGTAGACAGTGATGGGGCACACCTCATGTATGCATTTTCTGCTCTGATTTTAAGACTGGCCATAGCTCCTTTCTATTACCCACAGTGTTGAAGTTATTGACTTTTTAAGAACCAATATTGAGATATATAGAGCCTGTTTACAGAGTGTTGAGAGTTTATAGAGTGCAGCTATGTCACGTGAGTCTGACTGCGCACAGGTTGGTCAACTGATTTTAGTTCCAAGCCGTTGTACAGTTTAATATTCATCTTCTGCAGAAACCGTGAATGCTGTGCTGTGTGTCTCTGCCAAGTGGCACAATGCCTAGAAATGGTGTTAACCGTCTGGACTCCTTAGAAGTAACGTTAAAATTTCAGAAATGTCGTTTTACTCCACCAAGGAAGAAGTGCAAGAACTTCAGATGCAAAGTCTGTGACCAGGATAAAGACTTGGTCTCTCACGATTGCTGTATGACTTGTCGGACTCCTCGCAAGTTGGTGAACGGAAATGGTGTTAACCGTCTGGACTCCTTAGAAGTAACGTTAAAATGTCAGAAATGTCGTTTTACTCCACCAAGGAAGAAGTGCTTTGAACTTCAGATGCAAAGTCTGTGACCAGGATAAAGACTTGGTCTCTCACGATTGCTGTATGACTTGTCGGACTCCTCGCAAGTTGGTGAACGGATTTTCAGCACATGAATTCCGCTTAATTTTACTTTGTAATTTAGACCATTTTATACGGATGACCATCACAAAAGCTGTTGCGTCAACACCACTTGTTATTTGGTTTTAAGATTATTTCCTATTTGTTTTTCTATGGCACTTTTATAGGATAGATCGCAGTATCCAATAATATATCACTGTGTGTTTGTTAACTTCCAGTGACTAAACACCTCCAACTGCTAGGCCAGAGTGTGTTCTGCTTTGCACTTGCCCCTGGGTTTTGCCATATGCCGTTGATCATACCAACAGCAAATAACCAGAGTTTATGATGTGCATTGGTTTATATGAAATAGGACTATAGTTTAATTTACTACTTTGACTGTTGGATATTTGAAGATGGATGGGCATCCCAACTCATTTACCTTAATTGCTCACACACTCCACGTGTGGTATAGGCTGGGTGAGGCTGCCATGCGAGTCTTGTGGACATATGGAATTTTCAGACTTGCCTGCACAAAATACAATCCAATTTGAAAAGCATTCTGTGACTCTTATACTTTATGTATAAGAAGTGTTAAGCAACACCGGCTGCAGAACGTTTTCTCCTACCAAGCGTATTTTATGATATTTAGCATCTATCAAACATAAACCCATTCAATTTGTGAACGGCTCTTTTAATCATCTGTTACCTAATAAAATTGGTACTTGGAGCTACGTTGTTCAGTCATTAAATCTAATATTAACTGGCTTTTCTTTCTATTTAGGTGAAAAAATGACTATTCACGATAAAACGGAAATTAACTTGGTTTCATTCCGCCGCACAATATATCTTGCAATCCAATCAAGGTAAGACAGTAGGGTTATAATAAACCGTTGTGTTCCCACAGCAGTGTCTACTTCTAATGCTGAACTTTATGACCCATATTGCACTTGAGTGTTGCTATTGAAAGTGGGACAATTCTGTGGCATGTTTTAGTTCAGCATACACTTGCACGCCGTAACGTGCGACAATCCGTTACGTATGACCGAACTTATGCAATGAAAGGTAGGGTTTGGTACTCGTAAATCAAGTAAATTACGCGCTCCCAAGGGGCGTGCACGATACGTACTCACAATCACGTAAATGCGCTACAAGATTAAATTGCACTTAGATCTGGATCTGGCCCTATGTGCCATGCCAGACTCCTGTTTAGTTTTTCTTTATTCAGGTGCTATTAGGTGCCCTTGGCTAAACATTGTTCCCCAATCTATCTACTGGAAATCATTCCAACTCTGCCAGCTGTAAAGCAAACCCTTTTTGTCATTTTATTAAACACTATTCATGGCCTAAATGAGTGGGGGCTTTGTGAAAGAGGAGAAAAAAAAACCGCCTGTTGCAAGCAGTTCAAAATGTTCTCAGTTGTGATTGGCTAAAGGGGATGTGAGGTAGAGGGATATTAAAGGATATTAAGTGCACTGCTCTTGAAATGAAACGTGGCAGATACATTGGGCCTGATTTACAGATGCATTGAGAAATAGAGTTGAAGCTTCCTCAC
>WWET01000395.1:221099-231670 GCA_011038615.1 Limnodynastes dumerilii
CCCCCTTCTCCCTTCTTTGCTCCAAGCTATACATGTTTAGTTCCTCTAGCCTTTCTTGGTATGTGTGACACAGGCCATGCACCATTTTAGTTGCTCTTCTTTCCACAGTCTCTAATGGTTTTTATGCCTTTCTGGAGATATGGCCTCCAGAACTGAACACAGTATTCTAGGTGATGTAGAGTTACACAATCATATATTAATCAGAGCCTTGACAGACAAAATAGAAAAATATCATGGAAGTAATGTGAGATATCCCTTAAATCTCATTTTTAATCCTTTGGACAATTAGCAGCTAAATGGACTGTGAATATGCATATCATTTCCAGAAATGTTTGCGCCTCTGTTTTCTGAATTTAATTTAATGGTAGTTTGGTTTAATATCTCTTAATTAATGAGTGCATCCATTAAGTTTTGTTTATTGCAATGAGAGATGTAATGTAGAAAGAGAGGCTCTGTAGGACAAGGTTATAATTATGCTGACAATTGATGTTTAGATGCTGCCACATAATTGAACAGGGATACAGTTGGCGTTCGGAACGTCCCTATTTGTTTCCTCGTTCTTAATAGCGAGAGGTAGCGGTGGCGATTAGGGATAGAATGCATCATGTATATGGTAAGGGTTTAGGGGGAAGATTAGGCTGCGGGGAATGAAGGGTTAGGGTTAGGGCATTGTTTACTTACCTTTCACCAATCACAGTATTCGGCAGAACTCGGTCGGCATTATTCATGGGGATGTCACAATGCATTGCCACGCTACATTCCAAATGGGCTGCTTCAAAAAGAAGCCCTTCTAAGTGGCAAACACCCATTGAATATGCACCAGTCAGAATTTCGTTTTTCAAAAAATGTACTGAATTTTTATTAGTAATTTGCTTTATCATATTTAATTACATTGATTATCGTTGTCAGAACTTACTTAACCTGTTTGAGGCAATCCCATACAAATGTCACACAGCACCAAGGTCACATCCCCAGTGCAGGGTCATAGCAACACTATCCACTGTGCTGTCATCTTTTCAACTAGCATCTAAAGCGTCTCTTTATATACTGTGTCCAGGTCCAGATTTTATATTCTCTTTAGTGCTAGAGATCTCCCAAACAGAGCAGTGACGTTCCAGATATTTAGTAAAAATGTATGCCACCAGATTGAGAACACTGTGCCTTCATCATAAATTATCCAGACATTTGCTGAGTGAGCACATTTATGTGTATGTGACCCTGTTATGCTGTAGCGGTGCTCTGCTATGCAGCTTTTATTCTGCATCTTTTAGAATTCAGTATATTCTGTAGAATGAAATTCACCACGGTGACGGGAGCCTCTCATCAGCATGTTCTGATTGGTGGGGAGCCTGAACTTTCATTAATGCTCATTTAATTGCAGCATTCATAATTAGTATTAAGTGAGTGCCTCTCTGACGATCAGTCCATTCTTTAGCTTAAAATGTATTTTTGCCAATAGTTTAAGGAACAAAATAAGGCATAACTTTTTGGAGTCTCATTATTGATGTGTGTATAAAGTAAATTTCTGGACCTGGTCCTCATAATTGATTGAAGAAGTATGCAATCTGTTAAATTGTCATGGATATCATTGAACACCGAATATTGGGAACACTAGTAGTGTCCACTTTGGATGGCGTCCTGCTTTAAATTATTATTGACGTTATTACATCTAACAATCTACATCAAGCTTTGTCTTATGGCACTGAATCATTTTTTACTGGCGATTTGGCAGAATTATCATGTCACAGCAATAATATAACATCTTTGTCTTTCATATCGCAGCAATAGTGTAATTTCATCTCTGTTAGTTACCTGTAAACAATATCATCATCGTTCTTCTCTAACCCAGTGTGCGAGCCTTGGCATTTTCTCTAATGCAGGAGAAAAAAAGAAACCACAGAAAATGTCAGTTATTGCCCTATGTGATAATAAAGAGTGTTACATTAACTAAGTGAATTCTCTGGTTGCTGCCGGGTTTAATCTACAGCTATGAAATATTAAATCTATTTCATTTTATTTAGTCAGCATGTAATTGTGGCCATTACACTTTCTTCCTTCAGCGCTTCTGCATATTAAGGAAAGAATACATGGAGTCTTTTGAATGTATTTTCAAAGAGCAGTATGACACAATCCACCGGCTGGAGACCAACAAATTGAGAAATGTTGCCAAGATGTTTGCCCATCTTCTCTACACAGACTCGATTCCTTGGAGTGTAAGTGTCTGACTGTGTCTGTTGATTTTAATTGTCCCGTTTCCTAACAACGTGCCTAATTTACAGCTCGCAGTCTTAATGGGTTTGTGCAGCAAGTCTTAATATTACACATTTATTGCAAGCTTTTCAACATAGAAGAGTAATGTATGGACATGGGCCTGTACACATGCACCTTAATAATCCAAGTGTTACTGGCCATAAAACACCTGGTATTCAAAATATTAAAATGGTCGGCTGCACTCTAAATATATAGAGAGATGCTTCTACGTTAAAGCTTTTAAGTTCTCTAAGTTTTTATTAGGGACAAGTATTTGTAGATTGTTTTTATTAAGTGCACATCAAAGCAATTGTCTATGAAGACATTGCATATAATATATTCCCCAACATGAATACATACTAGAATATCATCACCTGAATTATGATGCCTTTAGTTGTAATCTGAAGCTTTTTTTTTTTTCATAATGAACCTAATCGGACCTGTTATACTGACCTCATAATGATAAGGGCTTGTTGGATATCCTTCCAGTTGCTGGCCTTTTATCTGCAGCACAGTTCTGCTCACTTTGGTGGACATATTCCCATTATAAGCCTTCTAGACAAAAATCAACACCAAGTGTGCTGATTCCAGTCTATTATCGTAGCCAATGGGTCTCTGTGGTACCTCTTAAGTTTGAGGATAGCTCCCCCTGTTTTTATTCATTACAGATGAAATGTTACACATTGTAACGTTTACCCAAATGCCAAATATTGCCTTATGTTTTGGCTATAAAACATCATGACTGGATTATCATCAATGGCCACAAAATCATAAGCCAACCATAGCATATGTGGTCATTGTTAATAAGAGAGAGAGAATGGATTCCACACAACCAGATCTGTAGACTTCAAGTGGATTTTCACTCTGCCCACACTCTCGTCTGGCTATTGCAGGGGTATACAACTTTAAAAGGGTATCTAGAACAAATAGAATTGTGTTAATATGAGTAATGCCTACTTTAAGGCAATAGAAAAGGCTTTAAAACCTTTATTTTCAGTCAAAGCTTTGACTGAAAGCTTTGTTTTGTTTTTTAAGTAATTTTTTATTTGTTTGTATTTCCTTGGTGTAATTTTATTTTGGTAATTGTAGCTACTTTATTATGTATTTTTACACAAAGTGGGAGTGTTGTTTTGAGTTTCTGAATGGTTATTCAGTTGGCTTAGTAGGCAGTACACATGTACCCTCTTGTCATTACCCAATAGCATTTTTTTCTAAGAGAGATCTTTTCTTAATCCAATAGGTTCTTGAATGCATAAATCTTAGTGAAGAGACAACAACTTCATCTAGCAGGATTTTTGTGAAAATATTCTTTCAGGAACTCTGTGAATACATGGGCCTTCCAAAACTTAATGCCAGACTCAAGGATCCGTAAGTATTTTTTGTTGTTATCCGCTAAAGCTGTAGATAATAGTGTGGTTACACAAAATTTTATATTGCAAATATTATAAAAAATTCCAAACCATAGAAAAGCTGTATTAAAACTGTAGTCAATAGAAAATGATTATTAAATAGGTAATTGATTGTTTTTCTAAAACTTTTTTTTTATTGTTTGGAATTTTTATAATATATGTATTTTAAATTGAAAATAAATATTTTGTGTAATTAGCAATAACTTGAATTATTTACCGTTTTCAGCCATGATGATATATACATAACTTTAACGTTATTTATGTACATGTTTTGTGATTTTTATTAATTTTTTTATTTTTTTTAATTTTTTTACAGTTTTAGGATTTCTGCTATTTTGTGACTTAACACAGCTGCTGGATGTGTACAATATAATTCCTTAATTTTTATTCCTCTAGTGTGTCTTAGCAATAACTTGAATTATTTACTGTTTTCAGCCATGATGATATATACATAACTTTAACTTTATTTATGTACATGTTTTGTTATTTTTATAATTTTTTTTTTTTTTTTTTTTTTTTTTTTTTTTTTTTNTTGCAGTTTTAAGATTTGTGCTATTTTGTGACTTAACACAGCTGCTGGATGTGTACAATATAATTCCTTAATTTTTATTCCTCTAGTGTGTCCACATAATACGCCATGAGTATAGAGCCCTGTTATGGGGGTGAATATAGAGCCTTATCTTATGGGATAATGTAAGGAGGAATAAAGAACTCTATAATGGGTCATACTATATATATAAAAAAACATCATAAAGCTTTTTATCGCTCTGTTGAGCTTAATAATCATCAGTTAAAAAAACACTCTTGCCCTATAATGATTTTTATTCCTTAGTTATGTCCAAATTATTTCTTGTAAGTGTTTGTGTTGGCAAATATGATTTACAATTTTTTGTAAGTTCTAATCATTCTTGATAATAATGGCTGTTGACTTTTGTCATATGTGCAGGACCCTTCAGCCGTTCTTTGAAGGTTTACTTCCAATGGACAACCCCAAAAACACTCGCTTTGCTATCAACTTTTTCACCTCGATTGGCCTTGGAGGATTAACGTAAGTTTATGTTTGAGCAGCAATTTTTCTGTAGCTATAAATATTCCCAATGTATCCTTCTACAATGCGCCTCTTTACTGTTCTTGTCAGGGATGAGCTACGAGAGCACTTGAAGAATGCACCAAAGATGATCATGACCCAGAAGCAAAATGTGGAATCATCAGACTCTTCCTCTTCAGAGTCATCATCCTCGTCTTCAGAATCTAGCAGTAGCTCCAGTTCATCAAGTGACAGCGATTCTTCCAGCTCTAGTGAAGACTCAGGTACTTGCTGTGCCCAGTATGAATGCTATACTACCACTACTCATCATAACAATAGACTGGATGCACACTTATGGTGGCACTGTGTTTGCAGATCCAAATACATGAGGGATCTAGCCTTCTGTGCATGGAAGGCTACTCCCCTAAGTCACTTGGTGTTCCAAACCTAAGACCCTATATTAAAATTTTTAATCCCTCTCCCCTTAAAATGAAGATGGATTGGAATTCTGGATAGGGCAGTGCACGTGTACAGCACGCCCTTTCTGTAAAATGTATTTACACTAGGCGCGTTGTTGGAAAATGTGTGGAAAAGGAAAAACAGTTCTCAGGATCTCGCAGATCTAGATGCGTAAACACAAAAAGTGATATTCAATCCTGTCATTCATAAAACACCCCCATTTCTGTAAGTCCATTTCCAGTCAAGGTTCCTTATCCATATTTTTGTTCTGCAGCCAATGCTGTCCCACATCTGTATGAATGGTCCTATTAAAGTGTTAGGAAAGAATGACTTTACTGTAAGGGTATGAATAGTTATGGGAACCAGATGAGGTGGAAGAGGTCATCTTGGTTGTGGAGATGGTATAAGATTTTTGTTTCATGCTGCTGCCATACAACACATAACATCGGAGAGCTGACATTGGATGGGGTGGCATTTAGCTATAAGGCACTTGGTGGTTAGAATATGAGGGGCTAGCTTTGATGTATGCTTGTCAATATCTGAAAGGGTCAGGCACTAGATGCATGACCATGGGGGACTGGGGCGAGGGAGGCTAAAAGTTGTCCTAAAAGTATGCATTTTTATTTCACAATGTGTGCTTTCACATTATCTTAAACCTTTTATTTTTGTACGTTCAGTTATTTAAAAACCCCTTTTTATATGCTATAATGACTGATGTGGGCATATTTGGTGGAAGGATGAGACCTAAAGATCACACTTGTCATTTGTGGAAATTCTAAGGTTAGTCTGCGTTGAGCCGGGAATGAGCCAGTCTTTAGACACCTCTTTGAAATGATCAGAGCCTGACTAGTGTAATGTCTTCTTTTATCTGTGATGCCAGTGTCCTTTTACACTCACCTTGATTTTATGCCAGAGCTAAAGTGAAATAAAGTGACTTGTGTTGTAATGTGTGCTATGTCTCAAACAGGTTAGCCTATTTTGCATGCTCTTCAGTTACCTGGTCAGTAACCTCTATCTAAATAAGGGAGAAAAACGTTATGTGAGACTTTAGGGTTTGTGCATTAGTAGAACACAATACCAGGACTGGAAGGGACCATACAGTTCTTTTTTTCAATGTGTAAAATTGCCATTATATTCATTTTTTTTGTTTAGATTTTCTATTCTTTTTGGTTTCAGTTTTCTGTGAACTGGCAGCTAGCTAATTGCTGTCAATAATTTATACCAGCACAGTTGCAGCTGCCCATCAGACTTGTTGTTTCCATCAGATTATGGCTTTTCTTACAGCCAAGTACCAAACTATTGACATGTGACAAGCGCCATTTTCCGATCAGTAACACGCAACCTTTCCTGGAAACAGTACTTGCCACGGTAAAGCTGTTTTGCAGTGGCCTATTAGCTTTGGTTAGCATTCGTACAAAATGCTAACAATGTTTTGCAAGTCGGTTATGTTATTCACTCATACACTAGGACAGCAATTACCAATGTGGGTGCTAAGGTGCCATGTGTCCAGGGCAGGGCAGGCCAGCAAAAAACTGCAAAAGTGTGGTTTTTGGTAACTTGTAATAAAGCTTTGAAAGTTGAATGGAAGTCCAACTGCGGAAGAAATTTTTAGCTATATAACCAATAAATATTTTTATGAGCATGAGAGGCAAGCTATAAAATTAAAAAGTCTAGAGCCTGCATCTGGTTCATGGTGCACAGGATTTATTAAACAACTTATTTCTGCATTTGTATTCCATATCACCATTGAATTTTCTTATGATGAAGCTTTAAGACTATGTCCGTCTCCTGACGGTTGGCATACTTTCTATAAATGACTAACCTTTTGCAATCTATTTTAGACGGAAATTTCTATTTCATGTATAAAAGTGAGAAAACTGAACCATTTTCTTTAAGCAGCCTTGTTTATATTCAGCTGTTTTGACTTATCTATCAGGTCCTTGCAGTATTAACTTTCCCTGGAGTTCAGTTACAGCTCATTAAGCTCGGTGAAATAATTAGTTGCTCAAGTAATGTTGTTTTTGGAAATGTATCATTAAATTAAAATATGTTCGGGCCTGTAAACTTCTAATCTTCAAACAACATCTGTGCTTTGTGTTTTATGGAGATGTCATTGTTTACCTGATTGTGCCATGATTACCAGGATTATAAATATAAATATTTTTTTTCAGCAAATCTAAAAAAAATCCTCTTGGCAAAAACCGTTTTTGCTAATCTTTTTCTCATTTATTTTCTTACCTCCCTTGCTGTATGTTTCACACACCATCAAATATTCCCATATATTTTCTGCTGATCAGAACTGGGTTTGGTCTGTTGAGAAAGGGGTTTTTTATTGGTGTATTAGCAGCACATAAATCGTGTACAAGAGCTTTCATTTAACAATTCTGCATTTGACCGCTGCCATGAAACAATCGTATTACTTGGTTTTTACATCTATAATCAGTGTTAAGACATCTTAAAATATAGTATAGTTTACATATTCAAATTGGCTGAATCTATGCATTGTTTTAACATAAAACACATATAAAATTGGTATAGTGTGGGAGCATATACTTATTCCCAGTATCCACATGTGAAGGAATACTGTCTCAACATGTCGTCCCCAAGCCTCATCCCAGTCCGTTTAGAGAGACTATCAATCCTCCATTTCAGACTCAAGTTGAAGAAGGTATCTCCTAACAAATCTTGTCTCGTATCAAGTAGTTGTTTTATAGCAATCATGAATGTGGGTCTTAAGGGCAATGTATAACTCTATCCCATCAAAACTTTGAACAATCTTTGTACGGAGGTTTCTTTAGACAGCGTTGTGTGCAGCCACTCCGTTCTAAAAAAATATGATGTAGTTTTATCTGAAGCTTCTCAAAAGTGGTGTCCGTGATCCTATCTAGTTATGCCAAATACATATTTTTTCCATAGTATTGTCGCCATTTGCTTTTTCTTGCGGCTTAATTTTAGCTAGGGATCTAGAAAGCTCGAGATGGCCCACTCCAGAGAAAATGTGAAAATTCTGCCGATGTAATAACACTTCCACAAGTTGTGTATCAGTCTATCACTAGGTCCTTTGCTTTGCAAGCAATTGTGTTGTTCAGACATGCTCACGTCAAATCTTCATCCAGGTTAGCTATAACCTCTATGGTGTATACACAAAAGCATTTCTCATATACTCGATACATGCAAAAGGTGTTCCATTGTGAGATTAGGAAAAACAGTGAACCAATATGACATACCACCTTGGACTTTATTGTAAGCAATTGTGTCTCTAAGGGAATGGCATTGCAGTAACCGATGTATAGATATATTCTATAGCGCGCACAAACCTTTCTCCAAAGTCCTGGACGTCAAACACCCCTCAGATATGGCAATGAAATTAAAAGCCTTTTCTGTGTGTAGGCTAAGCAAGACTCCAGGAGGAGTAGTTTTGGTGTCTGTTTCCAGAAGCTACTATTGCCACCACCACAGTTCTCACTGTTGGTTTAGCAACATTATCGGCCTATGTGATGTAACAAAATGTTAACGTTTTATTAGGTTTTAGAATAAGGGTGGCAAAGGCCTGATCAAATCTGTACATACCAAATAAAGGGTATTTCCTGCTAATAAAAGCTGTGAAATGTTGAGGGAAAATCCCTCGAGGGGAAGGTTTGTAGAATATAGGTTTAGCAAAGTGAATTTGTCAGGGTTAATGGTCACATCTATCCCTTGTATCTAAATATCTGTTAAGTATTGCTTCTACCCCTGGTTGTATGAACATAATTGGCTGTGAGAGGCTTGCCCTCCGGAAGTTCAATAATTGTTTCCCACTGTTTGGGGGTGTTTTTTTTTTGGTAAAAAAAAATGTTCTCCACTAAAACACAAGTGTCCTTTTCATTTCGTAAAGGCCAGCATTTTAGGACAGTGGGAATATTCATTGTGGCGGTCACAGTTTGATTTTGTACAGCAATCCATGTGGAGGCTGGCTTTAATGTTTACCCTTTATTTCTCCCTTTTACTGCACCCAGTTGAGTTTTAGACTTCCAGCTTCTGTAAAGTCATTGGACGGACCTAGACTGACAGTGGTGGTGCATTTGGTGCTCCATACACAACAGGCATCTGTAAAAGCACTTGGATTCCTGCCCCCCAACTAGTGCAGATCCATTTGCAAGAGCCATGACAAATGACAAAAAGCATGTGTATTTTAATCCTAGTGATTGAAAAACACCCACTTTCAAGTCTGTATGCAGTCCATTGTGTGCAGTAGTAGTGTAGTAATTCCACCAGGAAAAGTGGAAAAGATACTTTTTCTGTGTGTGCCCAGAAAACTTTTATGGAGTTGTCTTGTACCCGGAATATAGTGCAGTGTTAAAGTGGAAACCTTTAGTTAGAAATTCCTCCCGTCCGGCTCTAATGTGATTCTTATTTGTACGTATTCATTAGACTGTTGTTATTGCAGTCTCTTTCTCGGAGACATATATTGTAGCTGTTATAGGCATACACAATGGCAGCAGTGTTGGCTTGTGCATTTTCTTCTATGTGTAATCTGAAAATTGGATTGTTTTTATGATGTTTTTTAGTTGTAGCATTCGGATATTAAAGTTATGTAAAAGTCTCTCTCTTTAATTCCTAGATCACCATGCCTTTTATACAGATTGTTTAGAGAGCAGATGATAAAACAGCATGAACTTCAGTATTTAGGGGATCTTGCTGATCTGAGATTAATGTGATTTATAACTCTGGTATCACAGTAGACAAGAGCAGTCTTAATGATCATACTGCAGTGCTGGGGAGGGGGTAGTACAAAACGTCTGCATCGTAGAAAGGGAAAAGCAGAATATCGCTTACCGTGACAGCTCTCATGTATAAACGCCAGTCTTGTGCTAGGAAGAAATCATTTTGTATCGTGAATATTTACACGCTTCTCATATAGACTTAAGTATATTTACTCTACCATAAATATTTATGTGAACAAGATGCTCTTTGTTGGCATAAATATCCATATGTTATAAATCTATAGAATGACAAATATTTATACTACTGAGCCATGATGGTCTCTTTGACTAAGCATTATGACTGCAGTTCATTGTAGATGCTATGACTAGGAACCCATTGAGTTATATGCCAGTAAGTTACAACTGATTTTGGAGATTGCAGCTTATTAAATGTGTTAACAGAAAACATGTGTATAGAAAAGTAACGCTGTGCTTTATTCAGATTAGCTAGTCCTATATCCTTTATAAATACGTGACTATAGATAGTGGTCACAAGCATGGAAACATCTGGGTATTTTATTGACCCCAAGCATTGTTAAATATGTAAACTGGGGTGTTGTATCAATGGAACAAATAATATACCAGCATGATCAGTGTATGACCATGTATAATGTACACAATCCTGGGGCCAGATTTACTAAGCTGCGAGTTTGGAAAAGTGGAGATGTTGCCCATAGCAACCAA
>WWET01000395.1:246806-257724 GCA_011038615.1 Limnodynastes dumerilii
ACAGCTAAGTGTTGACCTGGGCAAGACTATGTTTCACTGTGTTTCACTTTAGTGTCCAGGGGCCTGATCCAGAACTAGGGACGCTGGGGGACGTCCCCTCCAGCGTCCCTACGGTGCTGCTACAGACGCCCAATCCACGACGACGGCGGGCGTAAGCGTAAGATGTTGCCCGCCGTTGCTACGGCAACGCCCGATCGTGGATCAGGCGTCCTTAGCAGCGCCGTAGGGACGCTGGAGGGGACGTCCCCCAGCGTCCCTACATTCAGGTTAGTGTAGGTGGATGGGGGGAGGCGGCTGAAGTTAGGGTAGCCTTCAGCCGGCGTAAGGAAGGGGCCATACGCCCGCACAGGGGGAGTGTTGAGGTAAGTGAACTCCGATACACTGTGCTTTAGTAAACACAGCGCATCGGCGTAGTTCAGGATCAGGCCCCAGAACACTACCTTTAGCTCACAGATCTGTGTCTGTTCGGATGTAAGTCCTTGAGGAAGTGCCTGTACCGTACCCCGGGGACAGTACCGTTGCCACTATCTGTATTCACATATATGTTTCTGCTTATAGGCTGTTACGTGGAGTATATTGGAGTCTCTCTTATAATTAATTATTATTGTGAATTTGGGTCCTTTATTTCAATGTTAAATCTGCTAATATTTTGTCTATATGGAGTAGATAACCGGGGTCTATGCAATATAAATGTCATATTAGAGACTTCACAGTAATTAGAGGGGAATTAATTGTTATTATTATTTTTTAATATGAGCTAAAATTTTGGATTTCTTATCCTGGAACACCTGGTCTTTTAATAGTATCATTATTTGATGTAATTGTAGCTACTAACCTTTTTGTATTGTTTGCTGTTTGTCTTTGATAAATACATTTTGTACTTATTTTTCTCTATTATGGTGTTGATATATGTGCACTTTGAATAAGATGGTCCTTTTTCTCTTTTGCTTATCGTGATAACTATTACTGTTAAAGTTGCACCCTCACATTTTTCTAAATTGAATTTTCAGATAATATAGGCGAGGTTATTATATCCTTGCACACAGTGCGGGATTTTCTTTTGTAATAATGAGTTAGGGGAGTGTCATGGGTGTTTCCTTGCGGCATGCCTGTGTACAATTGCGTACCTGAATCAGTTCCTAACTGTGTACCTTTTACCTCTGGTGCTAATTATTATTGAATGTTGTTTAATAAATTGTTAGTTTTTAAACAGAACCAGTGTATCTAATCAGCCTATGCAGTACATATTTTCCTTTATAAAATCAGACTTTTTGGTCTAATTCAGCACTTTCTTTCCTTTTGCTAATGTGTTTCTGTGCAGGAGTAGGCTCCTGATTGTGACAGCTGCGCTTAGACTAGGTGAAGCGCCGGTGTTCCATTGTATATATAAGGAGGAAACCCACAGTGGAGGTGTGATAACACTGGTTAGGCAAAATGGAGAGAGCCTGGAAGAGACAAACAACATTAAACAGAGGGGCTGGATCCAAACTTAAGTGCTTGAAATTAGTTGCTCTTGAGCTAAACCATGTTGATTGCAGTGGGAGTCAAGTTACTTGTATTCTTTGCATGCAGGGATATATCTTTGAATTGCTTACTGCACACAGATACTGACCAGCTTTACTATCACACTGTTATTTAGACTTGGGATAGGAAACATCACCTCTCAACTCTAAAACTGTTTGCAGCAGATGAAATATGACTCCCCTGCAATCAACATGGTTTAGCCCAGGTGTAACTAAGTTCATGCACTTAACAAGGTCTGGATCCAGCCCAATGTCTATAAGTCACCTTTATCGATTTTCCTGAATTTTCAGAAATTTTCCAACGGGATATGTCCTCTTCCTTATGTTCTCCTTTATCCTCTTATAATGTCTCCTTTCTATAGGTTTTTTCTTTCCTCTTCACAAAATATATATCTCTATTTTTCTTCTTTTCTCTTCTTTTAGTTCTCTCCAACTCAAAAGATAGAGAAAATATATGGTGTAGATCAAAATGGATTGAATCCCAATCCCTCTGTGATTATACTCACAATGGGCCTGATCCAGAGCAACGCTCGCAAGCGAGCGTACGCTCATCGTAAGCGAATTTTCGTCAAAAAATTCGCAATGCGCATGCCCAGTATGACAGGTTCCGGTCGCCCGCGCGTCATGAGCGAATAGCGGGCGTATCGTTAGCGTATTTTTCGCTCGCCGGGCGTATTTTTTTTACGATGGTCGGCTGGGCGCCCGTTTTACTACTGGGAGGCGGGGATAGCCATTTAAATTGTACAGTATGGGCGTGCTAAGCGTATTTTCTCAGCGTATTCTCTGCGAATTTTCGTACGGCCGACGGTCGTACCCAGTGTAGGGTATAGCCGCCGTAAGCAGGGACTTTACTATGGGAGTGCTAGGGGCGTGTAGGTTCATACGACGAGCGTACGTTCGCATTCGCCCGTCGTTGCGAATTTTCATAGCGCTGGATCAGGCCCAATGGCCCAGATCCAGAACAACACTTGTGAGCGAATTTACGCATGGCGGAGACAAAAAAATTGCCTTTTGGTAAGTACTGCGCATGGAAAATACGCTCAGTAACGTAGCGTTATTGTGAATGTATGGGCCATTCACGTATGTGTCACGTCTGAAATATGTTAAGTAAGCGGGGGTTTGTATTTAAAGTGTACAGTATGGGCGTGCTTAGCTGCGTAAATACGTGCTCCCATATGTACGTGTGCGGATCACTGCGGTTACATTGGCAAAAGTTAAGGTAGGGTTTGGAAAGCGTATCTTGACAAAATACGTACATTGAAGGGGTGTGCCTAGGGGAGTGCATAGAATGTACGCACACGAAAATACGCTACGCGAATAAATGTACGGCAAACGTAGTTCTGGATCTGCCCCAATGATATTCTTCTCTGTATAGCACGTCAATATACTCCTCTCTCTTCTCCTTTCCCCTTAAGGCCATCTCCAACACTACCTTAAAGGAACAAGGGAAATATCTAGTGCAGATCAGAGAGCTCAAGGTAGGTATCTTAGAATATTATACTCACACAAGTAACTTTTTGTATGTCAGCTTTATTTGTCAAAACTTTCTCTCTCCAGATCACGTCTTCTTTGAACTCCCTTCACGGCACTTTCACCTCTAATCTCTCCACTAAACCTCCAGGGAAATACAAAATCTTCTGGTGCAGATCATACAAGTTTCAAAGTGAGTATCACCACTTTTTATACTCACATGAACCTCCTCTTGTATCGTCACTTAGATAATATATCTCTTCCGTTATCCTTCTAGGTCCGTCTCCAATGTCCCGCCGGGGGCCGTGTAGCTATCACTCCTAGTGTCCACACGTGGAATGACCAAAACGGCAAATTACAACTGGGGCAGAGAGAAAAAAGGGAATCTCCTCCCGTAGAGACCCTCCAATCTTCTCTATCTTCCGCTCCCCCAGAAAGTTTCCAGACCCTCAACTGCAACAAGCAAAAGCAGCAAAACTCTCCTCCTTTCAAATGCTCAATAAAAAATAGTTTTATTCACATCAATAAAATTTCTTGTACGAGGCTGGGTACCACACTTGTACCCAGCCTCGTCCCTCCAGTGTATCCAACCTCTCTCTCTCTTCCCGAGTGTGTTCTCCAGCCTTACCTTCCCTTGCCTGCTCGTGAGTGCCTGTCTGTGTTTCCCCATGTGGGGTCTCCCTTGTGTTGTGAGAGTGGTGCATGAGCCCCAGTGCATCTGGTTAGTCTCTTGTCTTGTTGCTCCTCGTCCTCCTCCGTCGTTTGTCTCTGTTCTGTGTTCTGTGTAGTTCGTTCCGGGTCAGTCTCTTGTGGCCTCGCCTTTTCCCACTTTTCGCTCCAGTCTATCCTCTTCCTTCTTACTCCATCTTGGTCTTCATCTTCCTTCTCCCGGGTGATGCCTCCGGGAGCCGCGAGCTGCTAGGGCACCTGCAGCCCAGACTATCCCCACCATTAGGGGCTCTAGTAAATACCAGGCTCTTGTTAGACTCCACGCCCTGGTTGTGTTGTCCGTTGTGTGTAACAGCAAGGAGGGAAAAAACTAGTCCCCTGCCTGGATCCCTAGATACACCCCTTGACACAGCTGTAATTTATCACTTTATAAATGCAATAGGAATTTTCTATGCTGTAATACCCTTAATAGAATTAACTATTAATTTAATATAGCCACAATAATACTGAATAGTGTATTTCAATAACGGAACTTAAACTCAAAATGTATATTGATGCCAATATTGAATGAGGATAACAGGCAGTCACTTTGCAACTTCCTACATGACTATATAGATATTGTAAAAGCTTAGACACTTTATGAACTGAAAAAAAAATGATCCTCCTTATCCCAAACAGACTGACGTTTATTTATATAGGTGAAGTCACATAAACAGTATGGACCTGACCCAGAACTGCCCTGTTTATTCACACGGAAGCGCAGACTAAAATTGCTCTGCACATAGCGCATTGCTGCCCAACCACCTGTGTCTTCATCTATAGAATCTGCGCTAAGCAACAGTGAGTTCTACAATAATTAAACTAGAAAAGTCCCTGGAATTCCACTAAAATTAGTAAGTAAGGCTCTAATGTGATTATAAACTAATTGTAACAATAAAACTACTAAAAGTTGCTGCCAGTACTCCCCACAGCCTGTGCCCATACACATCCGTTTGCATGTTGCTAACTGATGCACCTTTTCTATATGCTATATCCAGAGCTGTAAAAGTTGCAGCTCTGGATGGGACACAGGCAGTGAGGATAGTGAATTTTCGCAGTTGCTGCCCAAGAACTCTGGATCAGGTCCCATGGCTCTGGTCCCCCTGGATTAAATAATTTAATGGATAGCTTCTATAAATCAGCTTTTTACAGGCTAAATTGTACAGTTTAAACAGATATGGAATTTATCTTTAATTTTAAAGCAAGATTTTGAAATCAAGGGATTCCTCTAATAACCTTTTTTCTGCTTGCTTTCCAGGAGAGATGCCCAAATTGGGAGCGGATTCTCCCTTACAGTCATACCAACCTTGATTTGCCCAATGTCCAACTTGGAAGCTGTACAGGTTTGGGACCAGCCAGTACCAGGATGGGAGACACCATGGTAAAACTGGGTACCGTAGGGTAAGAATATGGATTCTAAATTATGGTGGCAAAAAATTCTCCCATTGAAGCAGGAAAACATAATATTTACAAAAATTCTATTTTCTCGTTTTAGACTGTTCTATTACAAGGACTGGTTCAAGTTTGCCCTGCACTTTAGCTCTATTTTGGAGTTTTTCAGTGTATAGACAGTATGTAATGGATAGCCCTCTTTTTAGCCCTCGTTTTAATAACACTATCTAGCACTTTTTTTTGGATATAAACTGTATTTAATTGCAATAGTCAGCACTTTTTTAGCCTTTACAATTAACACCATTCCACAATAGTTCTTTAAATGAACTAGCAGTATTAGAACTGTTCTTAACTATTGTAATTAACAGTTTGGTGTTCTGTCCCTTTAAATAGGGATTTTGGTTTATATATGACCAAAAACTAGGTGTACTTATTATTTGCATTGATCATGTATGTACTGCAATATTCCAACGGACTGGTTTAAAATTATATTATAATTCTAATAATGTATTTGGTTATGGTATAAGACCACCTTATAATTATATAAGTATTTTAAAAAAATGGTATTACTGCTAATTTAAGGTGAATAAGTCTAATTTATACTGTAAAGTTTGTAGTTTTAATAATAATGTAATAATGAGAGAAATTTAAGGATGGGTTTATTATAGTCCAATGAGCAATTCACCGGAACTGCTTCAATCCTCCTCCAACAGTCAAGCATCACTTTTGATAAAGTTAACTTCCCGAAACACGTCAAGTGCCCAATCATCACCTCCAGTGCGGCTTCCGATCCAGCAGTCTAACCCCAGCTTCTTTAACATCATGCCTGCCCGAACGTCCACTCAAGCAGACCGAGGACTGGTTTTTCTT
This sequence comes from Limnodynastes dumerilii, assembly GCA_011038615.1. Lineage (NCBI taxonomy): Eukaryota > Metazoa > Chordata > Amphibia > Anura > Limnodynastidae > Limnodynastes > Limnodynastes dumerilii. Next base: position 252,770 of record WWET01000395.1, read on the forward strand.
CCATATTTATCACCCTGGCATGGCCACCCCTGGTTTTTCATGCACATCGGTTATTGCTTAATATCACTTTGATAGGTTTTAACTGGCACTTGGCAAGTGCATATACGTGTTATTTTTTTGTTACATTGTTTTTTTATGTCTTAAATCTTGTGTTTTAATGAATCTCAGTAAAGATTAAGTTTTATTCTTAGCTTTATATGTTTTGTTCTCCAATCCAATTCAATGATTCACTGAGCTTAACCCCCACATCACCTATTCACATTGAGGAACTCTTGAAAGAAACATTCTCTGGTTTTATATATGCAATATGCTGGTATTTATAGATGTTGCATATGCCAATTTTAGTGTTTAATCACTGACATTTGTAAGGTCTCCATACTTAGTCTCTTAGCACTTATTTAAGGCTCCACACACACTTTTTCCCTATCAAATTGTGACATCAGTTCACTATTGTCCCAGTTAATCAGTTTTTGTTGTTGTTATTTGTTTTTTTCCTTTAATGCCTAGGTCACATTTTAGTTTCCAAGACCACAGCTTTGAAGTATCAAACTACTTTACATTGGGGAAATCCCGCTGAGCATGGCCACTTTCCTAGAATTGGACTAGGAGTAGAATTGTGAGAATGTAGAGTGGATTCTATTGACTTGCTTTTAAATTCTTTTCATTTTATGGACTCTGTTGGTCATTTTTGTGTTCATTTTACTGCGTCTAAATATTTTATGGTCTATAAAAGTCCTAACATGTTAACATTATTTATGATAAGTTGTTAAGTTGTGCTAAGTAATAGATTGCAAGTCACTATGATAAATTATCCCGCCCAGTACTAACTTTCTCATGCACCGCTTTAACCTTCTGTGTCTGGAAATACCCATTATGTCCTTCTGCTTGGTGTCCTGTTCATAAGAATATACCAGCTAACAGCTAAAGGAAGAAGAACAAGTGTGTGTATATAAAAATATGCAAAAAGCTTGAATTAATTCATTAAATGTCTTTATAACAAATCATTTATTAATTAGCTGACTGTGCAGTGCCTCTCAGTATAAATCTATGATGAAATAACACATCTTTCCAAACCTTTGTTTTGCATCCCAAGATAACACAGAATATTTTACTACTACTACTAGTGCTACTCACTGAGTCTCCCAACTCTATATAGTGAGATCCGATGAGTAACATCTGCTGTACACGCACGCAGAAAATGCCAACTTACCCAGGCGGCAATGCGTATGTTTGTGAAAGTTATAAAGTCTGAATAGAGCCCAATGACACGTAGGCCCGGATCCTGACCCCCGCTTTATATGCGTACAGGGGTCTGTAGTTAAGCACCCGTAACAGGGAGTACACGCCCCCTGCACTCCCCACTGTCAGCAGGAAATCTGGACACTTATGTGTCCAGATTCCTACCTTAACTTTTATGACTAGGTCTAACTACTTCATTACATGCGTTAGTACTTACGCACAGGGAACATGCGCAAATGTTATCAGACAGGGGACTTACGCAAATGACTTACGTAAGTCCCCTGTCGGCTGGAGTTTTGGATCCGGCCCATATTGCTTATTTCTGCAGCCATATTGCAAGCTTAAAAACTACTTATAGTACTATATAATAGTGGTAAGGTGCCAGCAGAAACATTTGTAATATCTGTTTTTGGCTTACACCATACTGGAAACTTTAGTTGAATGTTACAATAATTACATTTATATTCAAGATTCTGATCCTTCAGTGTCTGACTGCTGAGAGCTGTAGAATCTAAGTTCCTGCATAGTAATATGGAGGCTAAAGATTGCACCAACGCTCTCTACTGAAAATGGTTTAGAGGGCACTCCTTATACCAAGCAGTCTGCTATATTCCCCCCATAAGGAGTATCAATAACACTACTTGTAAACATCACAGTAAACGTGTATATAGTGTAGCGATCTAGTCCCATTTCCCTAAAAAATATTAGACTAATATTAGATTTTGTCATTTGTTTATTGAACAAAATGATCCAATATCACATATCTGTAAGTGGCAAAAGTATGTGAACCTTTGCTTTCTGTATCTGGTATGACCCCCTTGTGCAGCAATAAGTGCATCTGTTTCCGGTAATTGTAGATTAGTCCTGCACATCGGGTTGAAGGAATTTTAGCTCATTCCTTCATACAAAACAGCTTCAACTCTATTACATACCCTCCAACTGTACCTATTTAGCAGGTACAGTACCGGTTTTTAATGGTCTGTACCGGCTAAAAGGGCTCCTGTACTGGATTCTGACCCCAGCTGTTCCCTCCCCTATACTCCTTTTCCAGCCCTTCTGCATCTGATCACTATAGTAGAGCTGCAGGGACAGACTCCTACAGCTCTGTTATAGTGACAAGACCCTCTCCTGTGAGTGCTTAGCACATATGATAAGGTGTAAATGAGATTTTACACCATATCATACATGCAAATGAGAGCAGATTAAAGCCCTGCCCATTCACAGGACAAGCCACGCCCCTAAGTGTATCGATTTTCTATTATAAAATGTTGGAGGGTATGCTATTATGTTAGTGGGTATCCTCCCATGAATTGCTCGCTTCAGGTCCTTCCACAACATTCATCAACTGAACTGTGTTGCGCTAGATAAGTGGAGGGGGCCCCCCAAGGAGACGTTGCCCCAGGCCCCTCCCCTGTGGCCTAACTAACAACACCCTTAACTGTCACTGCTCAATTGAATGTTGTGCCATGTAATGCTAATGCTCATAGTTTTGCAGGTTATACACTGACACTTTTCACCAGATTGTTGTTCCAAACACACGATAAATGAGTGCTTAAACAATCTCATGTAACTGTATACAACACATTATTTGATTGCATTTTAAACTTTTGCATTTTAGAGATCACACCAGTGCTCGAAGTGGAAATTTAGAAGTGGGGGTATGGTAATTGCAGCACCAGATGTGTCTTGAGTTTGGCAAAGTAAACAGGTCAACAATCAATCACATTGGAGTAGATCCAGAACTCCGCTTGCAATCCGTTTACTAGTGTAGCGTATTTACATGTGCGTGCCTTCTATACACTCCCCTTGGCACACTCCTTGAATGTACGTATTTTGTCCGAGTTCCGCTTTCCAAACCCTGCATTAACTTTTGCCCACGTAACCGATGTCATCCGCTCACGTACGTATGTGCAACACGTATTTACGCAGCCAAGCACGCCCATACTGTACACTTTAAATACAAACCCCCGCCTACATACTGTATTTCAGACGTATTTTTGACACACGTAAAATTGGCACGCCCACACGTACGGATTTACACGACAAATACGTAAATGGGCCATACGTTCAGATATATGCTACGTTACGGAGCGTATTTTCTATGGTGCTCATGCGCAGTTCTTACCAAAACACGATTTTACGTGTCTGCCACGCGTAAATTTGCTCACAAGCATTGTTCTGGATCTGCCCCATTGTGTACATGTCATGTGGGTCATGATTTCTACACTGAACACTTCATGGTTAATTAAATGATCTGGATACCGCTAGGGAAAAACAATGATAGCTCCCCCACAGGGTCGTTTCTAGGGACGGACGAGTATAACCAACCTTATTGTCCCTCCTTTTGTGTGCCCAGCCAGCCTTATTGTACCTTCCTTCTGTGTGTCCAACCAGCCTTATTGTCCCTTCCTTCTTTGTGGCCAAACAGTGTTATTGCCCCCTCTTTGTCCAGCCAGTCTTATAGCCCCCTCTTTATGAATGTCCACCCAGCCTTATTGTCCCTCCTGTGTCCAGCAAGCCTTATTGCCCCAAATTTATTTATGTGCAGTCAGCTTATTGTCCCCTCCTTAAGTTTGCCCAGCCTTATTTCCCCTACTGTGTCCAGACAGCCTTATTACCCCCCACTTTATTTGTGTGCAATCAGCCTTATTGCCCCCTCCTTCAGTTTACCCAGTCTTATAGCCCCCTCTTTGTGCCCAGTCAGTCTTATAGTCCCCTCTTTTTTATGAGTGTCCAGCCAGCCTTATTGCCCCAACTTTGTGTGCAGCCAGCCTTATTGCCCACTCCTTCAGTTTGCCCAGCCTTATTGCCCCTCCTGTATCCAGACAGCCTTAATACTCCCCACTTTTTATTTGTGTGCAGTCAGCCTTATAGACCCTTCCTTCTATCTCCAGTCAGAATTATTGCCCCTCTATATGTGTCCATTCTTATTGGTCCTTTCGTGTCAAGCTTCCCACTCCCCCATTCCAAATCCCCATTCCCTATATACTTTCTAAAAGAAGTCTGTAATAAACTTACCTTTCCTGTGGCTCTTCCAGCTCTCACCTCCGCGGCGCGCGCTCTGCAGTCTAATAACGGTCATGTGACCTTAGGCAGGGCCGGCCCTAGCCAATTTGGTGCCCTAGGCGAGATTTTGGCTGGTACCCCTAGCAGAAAAACAACTTAGTGTTTAAATGAACATTAAAAAAAAAACAACACCTAGGCTTGACTTTTTTTTTTATCGTCAAGGAAACACATATTAACTGCACGCCATATACAACTACAGTATAAATATAAAAGAAACAGAGGAATATAATAAAACTATATAAATATAAATATAAATAAAATTTTAAAGACCACAGAAAGTTAATCTACGTAATCCACTAAGAAAATTGCGTAGGCTATATGACTACACATGCACAGGGGCACAAAAATCTCCAACTAAGAAGCATCAGCTTCTTAGGTGTGAATCAGGGCCAGTATTATCCATATGATAATTATAAAAATATAATACAAATAAGTAAAATCACAAAAAATTAAAATAAAATATATTTTTTAACTTCATAAAACATATATAAATGAAAAAACGAATTCGTAAAAACAGTAACAGTCATCTTCATGTCTTTTCCACAGTAATGTAAAAGATGTACAATCTAATAAAACATCTACTGACAAAATACAAAGAGCACCCTAGTCCCCTCCAACCCTATCTCCTCCTGCACAGACACAGCCCCCCC